>MUZC01001321.1:63270-77596 GCA_002072015.1 Radix auricularia
CTCCATCTCACTATCTCCATCTCACTACCTCCATTTCACTACCTCCATCTCACAACCTCTATCTCACTACCTCCATCTCACCACATCCATCTGACCACATCCATCTCACTACCTCCATCTCACCATTTCCATCTCACCACCTCAATCTCACTACCTCCATCTCATCACCTCCATCTCACCACATCCATCTCACCACCTCCATCTCACCACATCCATCTCACTACCTCCATCTCACCACCTTCATATCATCAACTCCATCTCACAACCTCTATCTCACTACCTCCATCTCACCACCTCCATCTCACCACCTCCATCTCACCACATCCATCTCACCACCTCCATCTCACCACCTCCATCTCACTACCTCCATCTCACCACCTCCATCTCACCACATCTCATCACCTCCATCTCATCACCTCCATCTCACCACATCCATGTCACCACCACCATCTCATCACCTCCATCTCACCACCTCCATCTCATCAACTCCATCTCATCAAATCCATCTCACCACCTCAATCTCACTACCTCCATCTCACTACCTCCATCTCACCACCTCCATCTCACTACCTCCATCTCATCACCTCCATCTCACCACCTCCATCTCACTACCTCCATCTCACTACCTCCATCTCACTTCCTCCATCTCACCACCTCCATCTCACCCCCTCCATCTCACCACATCCATCTCACCACCTCCATCTCATCACCTCCATCTCACCACATTCATCTCACCACCTCCATCTCATCACCTCCATCTCATCACCTCCATCTCAACACATCCATCTCACCACCTCCATCTCACTACCTCCAGCTCACTACCTCCATCTCACTACCTCCATCTCACCACCTCCATCTCACTACCTCCATCTCATCACCTTCTCTCACCACCTCCATCTCACTACCTCCATCTCACCTCCTCAATTTCACCACCTCCATCTCACTACCTCCATCTCACTACCTCCATCTCACCACCTCCATTTCGCTACCTCCATCTCACCACCTCCATCACTTCACCTCCATCTCATCACATCCATCTCACCACCTCCATCTCACCCCCTCCATCTCACCACCTCCATCTCATCATCTCCATCTCACCACATTCATCTCACCACCTCCATTTCATCACCTCTATCTCATCACCTCCATCTCAACACATCCATCTCATCTCCTCCATCTCACCAACTCCATCTCACTATCTCCATCTCACTACCTCCATTTCACTACCTCCATCTCACAACCTCTATCTCACTACCTCCATCTCACCACATCCATCTGACCACATCCATCTCACTACCTCCATCTCACCATTTCCATCTCACCACCTCAATCTCACCACCTCCATCTCATCACCTCCATCTCACCACCTCCATCTCACCACATCCATCTCACCACCTCCATCTCATCACCTCCATCTCACCACATCCATCTCATCACCTCAATCTCACTACCACCATCTCACTACCTCCATCTCACCACCTCCATCTCACCACATCTCATCACCTCCATCTCATCACCTCCATCTCACCACATCCATGTCACCACCACCATCTCATCACCTCCATCTCATCAACTCCATCACATCAAATCCATCTCACCACCTCAATCTCACTACCTCCATCTCACCACCTCCTTCTCATCACCTCCATCTCACTACTTCCATCTCACCACCTCTATCTCACTACCTCCATCTCACTACCTCCATCCCACCACCTCCATCTCACTACCTCCATCTCATCACCTACATCTCACCACCTCCATATCACCACCTCCATCTCACTACCTCCATCTCACTTCCTCCATCTCACCACCTCCATCTCACCCCCTCCATCTCATAACCAACCTCTCAACACCTCCATCTCATCACCTCCCTCTTACCACCTCCATCTCACTACCTCCATCTCACCTCCTCTATCTCACTACCTCCATCTCACTACCTCCATCTCACCACCTCCATCTCACTACCTCCATCTCATCACCTCCATCTCACTACCTACATCTCACTACCTCCATCTCACTACCTCCATCTCACCACCTCCATCTCATAACCTCCATCTCATCACCTCCATCTCATCACCTCCCTCTCACCACCTCCATCTCACTACCTCCATCTCACCACCTCCATCTCACTACCTCCAGCTCACTACCTCCATCTCACTACCTCCATCTCACCACCTCCATCTCACCACCTCCATCTCACTACCTCCATCTCATCACCTTCTCTCACCACCTCCATCTCACTACCTCCATCTCACCTCCTCAATTTCACCACCTCCATCTCACCACCTCGATCTCACCACCTAAATCTCATCACCTCCATCTCACTACCTCCATCTCACCACCTCCATCTCACCCCCTCCGTCTCACAACCTCCATCTCACTACCTCCATCTCACCACCTCCATCTCACCCCCTCCACCTCACTACCTCCATCTCACTACCTTCATCTCACCAACTCCATCTCACCCCCTCCATCTCACCCCCTCCATCTCATCAACTCCATCTCACCACTTTTATCTCACTACCTCCATCTCACTACCTCCATCTCACTACCTCCATCTCACCACCTCCATCTCACTACCTCCATCTCACCACCTCCATCTCATCACCTCAATCTCATCACCTCCATCTCACCACCGCCATCTCACCACCTCCATATCACCACTCATACACACGCATAAACACACACTTATACACACACACTCATATACACACTCACACACACACTCACACATACACACACATTCAAACATACACACACACACTACTCAAACATTCACACACATTCAAACATACATACACACTCAAATATGCACACGAACTCAAACATACACACACACTCATATACACACACTCAAACACACGCACAGACACTCATACACACACACTCAAACATACACACACTCAAACATACACACACTCAAACATACACACACACTCATACACACACACTCAAACCTACTCATACACTTATACACACACACTCAAGCATAATCACATACTCATACACATACACCCACACAAGCACTCATACACATACTCTTTCACACACATACACACACTCACACACACATTTACACTCACACATACACACTCATACACACACTCACAATCCCACACATACACTCTCACACACAATCACACACATACACTCTCACACATACACAATCACACACACACACACTCACACAGACACACACACATGTACACACACACTCACATAAACTTACACTGACTCACACTCACACACACACACTCACACACACACTCACACACACAGTCACATATATATACTCTCACACACAATCACACACACACACTCACACACACACACTCACACACATACACTCACACACACACACTCACACATACACATGCACACACACACGGGCATGGGACGATCAAAAGATATTCTCGGCGAAGCTCCGGAAGGATGAATGAATTCTTGAAAACTGACACAGGCTCTTGCGCCGTAATTTTTTCAATCAATCTTCTGACTCTCCTCCTACCTCCCCTCCCTGCTCCCTCTCCCACACGGCTCCGTCCATTTCGTCTTATCGACTGGTGCCTGGTGATCGCCAGGGGATGAATGGGGGAGGGCAGGATAGAAAGTTCTGCGGTCACATATCTCTCCATAAAGGGAGCTGTTAATTCTCTTTGACATAGTTCTATAAAGACAGTGGCTATTTCTCTGTGACATATTTCTGTAAGGAGAGCTTTTATTGATGTGACATATTTCAGTAAGGAGAGCTTTTATTGATGTGACATGTTTCAGTAAGGAGAGCTTTTATTGATGTGACATATTTCTGTAAGGAGAGCTTTTATTGATGTGACATATTTCTGTAAGGAGAGCTTGTATTTATGTGACATTTTATTTCTGTAAGGAGAGCTTTTATTGATGTGACATATTTCAGTAATGAGAGCTTTTATTGATGTGACATATTTCAGTAAGGAGAGCTTTTATTGATGTGACATATTTCTGTAAGGAGAGCTTTTATTGATGTGACATATTTCTGTAAGGAGAGCTTGTATTTATGTGACATTTTATTTCTGTAAGGAGAGCTTTTATTGATGTGTCATATTTATGTAAGGAGGTTTTTTATGTGACATGTTTCTGTAAGGAGAGCTTGTATTTATGTGACATGTTATTTCTGTAAGGAGAGCTTTTATTTATATGACATGTTATTTCTGTAAGGAGAGCTTTTATTTATATGACATGTTATTTCTGTAAGGAGAGCTTTTATTGATGTGACATGGTTCTGTAAGGAGAGCTTTTATTGATGTGACATGGTTCTGTAAGGAGAGCTTTTATTGATGTGACATGTTTCTGTAAGGAGAGCTTGTATTTATGTGACATGTTATTTCTGTAAGGAGAGCTTTTATTGATGTGCCATGTTATTTCTGTAAGGAGAGCTTTTATTTATATGACATGTTATTTCTGTAAGGAGAGCTTTTATTGATGTGACATGGTTCTGTAATGAGAGCTTTTATTGATGTGACATGGTTCTGTAAGGAGAGCTTTTATTGATGTGACATGTTATTTCTATGATGCATCAATTTCTGACAATTCTATGGTAAATTGCAGTGAGACCAGCTAAAAATATTATGTGGCCTATTCTTATCAGTCCATCAATAATACTCTCTGCAATATATCTATAAGGACAGCATTTTAACATTTCTCTGCGACAATTTTTTCGTGATTTAATCTGCAACAGTTGCCAATGATTCACAGAAGATCAGAAGACAGCCGTGAGGGATGCCCCTACCTACACGTTTCATTAAACCCTTTTGAGGGTCCCTGACTCATCAAAACTAAGACAGTTTTATTGGGGTTTTTTTTTCTTTCTTGTTCTTTTCTTCCTGCGCGATTGGCTATTGATTTAAGCGGACGATTCTAAATCTGTTTGAGTTTCCCCAGCAGAGAATATCAGGTGAAAACACATTTGTGCCGTAGATGTTTGAAGACTTCATCTCAATTTAACTCAATTTTTTTTTGTTCACATGAAGTCCCGGGGATGAAGGTCTCCTGATGTTGTTTGTTGGATTTGTTACATCACTATTGAATTACTCAAACCTGTGAGCCACAACAAAGTGTAAGTCTTTACATGTCATTGAACACATTCTTAATATCTTACTTTTAAAAAATATCATTATAATGCTTAGCTCAATTGTTTTTGTTTTATTTGAGTAAGACGACTTAGGTTGGTTAGTCGTTGATGGAATAGGATTTTAAATAAATTATTTGATCATACGAATCCCCTATTTGACTTGTTGACTAGAATATAGTATAGTAAGTTAGTTATCTGTAAGTTTTGTTGTAATAGTGACAAATCACTGTGTTGTAATAGTAATAAGTCACTGTGTTGTAATAGTAATAAGTCAGTGTGTTGTAATAAGTCACTGTGTTGTAATAGTAATAAGTCACTGTGTTGTAATAGTAATAAGTCACTGTGTTGTAATAGTAATAAGTCAGTGTGTTGTAATAAGTCATTGTGTTGTAATAGTAATCAGTCAGTGTGTTGTAATAGTAATAAGTCACTGTGTTGTAATAGTAATCAGTCAGTGTGTTGTAATAGTAATAAGTCATTGTGTTGTAATAGTAATCAGTCAGTGTGTTGTAATAGTAATAAGTCACTGTGTTGTTATAGTAAATCAGTCACTATGTTGTAATAGTAATAAGTCAGAGTGTTGTTATTGTAATAAAAATTATAATGTTGCAGCAATCATCTCTCAATGTGATTCACTCACCGTCTTACCAATCATCGCCGTAAAGTAACGTTAAAATTTCCCCCAATCGATAGTTTCAAGCTGAAACAAAGGCGACCATCCGCTTCATTGTTTAATTTAACAGCCTAGGTAAGCAGCCTGTAAAGTATTTAATGAAGTCATAGGGACGGACGTCTTGACAACACCCATACACACGTGTTATATCACCTACAGCAATCAGTAGAAGACACACAAGACAAGTTAAACTAAGTTGGCACATTAGCGTAGTTAAACTCATTGGACACATTATATATTTTTTTTTTTAAAACTAATTAACACACTATATAAGTTTATCTGAGTGGCCACATTAGACAAGTTATACTAAGTTGAGACATTCTACCAGTTAAACTAAGTGGCCACATTCAAATTTCCATTTAAGCTGCACGATTCCGTGGCCACGCAGTGATCTGACCGACGCCTGGCAGCAGTTTAGAATTAGCGGGCATCTAATTTTTTATAATATTGCACCCCAAAAACAACGGTTGCTGTTCAAGTTTGAACATTCAAGTTTGAACACGAGCCTTTAAGTTTTGTACGCGGGCTAGTGAGTCTTAGAGTGAACACGGGACACATTATATATGTTAAACCAAGTGGACACTTTAGAAAAGTTATACTAAGTTGACACATTGTAAAAGTTAAACTAATTGATGGGACACATCATTTCATTGAGCATATCGGTTGTTTCATCATTACTCATCTCCACCATATTTTCGCGATTTTTTTTTTTTAAATATTTTTTTTTTAAATGGTTTGTTTGTTGGGTGGGTGGATGGTTTTGTTCCATTATATCTAGATTTAAATGGTTTGTTTGTTTGGTGGGTGGATGGTTTTGTTCCATTATATCTAGATTTAAATCTCTACTTTGGTGTGAAAACCAACACGCCAAGTGTTGTCCACTTGCCTTATCTTTCAAGGTTTCCCCTTCTCTATTCTACCTATTTCCCCTACATCGTTCTTATTATCTCCCCTGTTTTTTTCTTCATATTTCCCCTGCCTTTTTCTACTTATTTCCCATAACTCGCTCTATACATACATTGTTCTCATAAATTCCCGTATTCTTGTTCTATGTATTTCCCCTAATTTTTCTACTTATTTCATGTCGCTTAACAATGTTTATATTATATTTATACAGTTGCCAGTTAGTTATTCTACTCAGAAGTTGTCAACACAAGCTTTATCCGCAACCAGTTGCCTCTTTACACGTTTCACCTACACACATTTGCCATTTTAGATCCCTTATATTAACTTCACCGTCTTGTCGAGGTCCCACACGCGGAACAACAACAAGTAAAAAATGACGCATTGCCGGGGATCTATTCGAGCTGAAATTTTGAATTTAGGGTTGTGTCACAAAACAATGCATTGTATCAAAATTTCAGATCGATCGAACGCACCTTTAATTAAAATAATCGATTTTTAGTTTATCGCTACTTATTTCGATGTAGCATGTGTAGCCGTCTGCTATAGTTGACCTCCACGGGTCATTGGAGTTTCACTCCAGCCCTCGTAGTCACAGGTGTCAGTTGCGCAGTGCGTATTATATTTGATTATAATCAAAATTAATTTTTGGTTATGTTTCATAAGTAAAGGATTTATAGTAAAAAACTTCGTTTTGACGGGTTGTTTAATTACACCATTGTATCCATACGCAAAAACTCCATTCAGCTATCCATCCATAATCCAAACACTCTTGTATCCATACATTATTACCTTCTTGAAATGTTTCCTCCATATACCATTGCATCCATACACCATTGCCACCATACACCATTGCATCCATACACCATTGCCAACATACACCATTGCTACCATACACCTTTGCATCCATACACCATTGCCACCATACACCATTGCCTCCATACACTTGCTCCAAATACTAGAAGTGTTTCGTCAATTCCCAAATTATTGTTTGGAATCTTGTAAAGGCCATTTTGATCCCCTTCTGTAATAACCAGTTTATATTCTAGTACTTGGGTCTAGAAATATCCACATTTTTTAAACTAAATACTATTCTTCATTTTTAAATCTTTTATATTAACTCGGTCTGCTTGATTGCTTGTTTGATGCCTTGATTGCCAAGAAAACTTTTGATCGATTTTTAACCCACTTCCTCGTATGCTAGCGAGCTGAAATTTTGAAGACAGACTCGTGCCGACAATTACAATGATCTATCAAAATTTCAGATCAATTGAATGTACTGTAATTAAAATGATGAATTTTTATTTTCGCGGTGCGTATTATATCGAACAACCTTTTTAATATTTTCCTGTATCGCGGTGCGGTGCGTAATATATTGACGATACTTTTCAAATATATATATATCCGATCTGTAAATTTAAATGCTAGTAATTGTTAGTTTGTTTCGCTGTGCGCCCTTTATTAAACATGTTTTTATAGCCCTTTTCCCAAGATCAAATCGAACTGAAATTTGGCAGGCAGACTGTAGTAGTTTTTTTAATATAAAACTATAAATCCTTTATATATGAGACATAACTAGAATTTTGGATTTCTGGATTGTCGTGCGATGCGTATTGTAATGAACATACTATTAGGTATGTCTCGAAAATAAAGGATCTATAGTCAAAAACTGTTTTTTTAAACGGATTTTTTTGTAATTATGTGATGTGTGTATCAGTCGATCAGGGCATAACTAATTAAAGTTTACGGCTGAGTAAAACTCATGTGTACCTATTATTGGGTCCAAACAACGTCTGCTGACTTTGTATAAAAAATCTTGGCTCGTGATTCATCCCAACCAACAACAATTTCAATAACAGTTCAATCGATTGGTTCAGTGTTTACATTCAGCCCTACGGCAACTAATGGTAACTTGACTTGTTGAAGAGGCTAGACGGTGAGTTGGGGCTGGGCGTGAGGGGGGAGGGGGGCACTGAAATTAGAGAGAGCACTAAGCGAGGTGGTGCTAAAAGTAAGTTGAGGCTGAGAGTGAGTTGAGGCTTAACGAGAGTTGGTGGTAAATGGGAACTGAGGCTAAAGGTAAGGTGAGGCTGAAAGTAAGGTGGGGTGGGGCTAAATGTTAGGTGAGGCTGAAAGTGAGGTGGTGCTAAATTTTAGGTGAGGCTGAAAGTGAAATGGTGCTAAATGTTAGGTGAGGCTGAAAGTGAGGTGGGGCTAAATGTTAGGTGAGGCTGAAAGCGAGGTGGGGCTGAATGTTATGTGAGGCTGAAAGTGAGGTGGTGCTAAATGTTAGGTGAGGCTGAAAGTGAGGTGGTGCTAAATGTTAGGTGAGGCTGAAAGTGAGGTGGTGCTAAATGTTAAGTGAGGCTGAAAGTGAGGTGGGACTAAATGTTAGGTGAGGCTGAAAGTGAGGTGGGACTAAATGTTAGGTGAGGCTGAAAGTGAGGTGGGGCTAAATGTTAGGTGAGGCTGAAAGTGAGGTCGTGCTAAATGTTAGGCTGGAAGTGAGGTGGGGCTAAATGTTATGTGAGGCTGAAAGTGAGGTGGTGCTAAATGTTATGTTAGGCTGAAAGTGAGGTGGTGCTAAATGTTAGGTGAGGCTGAAAGTGAGGTGGTGCTAAATGTTAGGTGAGGCTGAAAGTGAGGTGGGGCTAAATGTTAGGTGAGGCTGGAAGTGAGGTGGGGCTAAATGTTAGGTGAGGCTGAAAGTGAGGTGGGGCTAAATGTTAGGTGATGCTGAAAGTGAGGTGGGGCTAAATGTTAGGTGAGGCTGAAAGTGAGGTGGGGCTAAATGTTAGGTGAGGCTGAAAGTGAGGTGGTGCTAAATGTTAGGTGAGGCTGCAAGTGAGGTGGTGCTAAATGTTATGTGAGGCTGAAAGTGAGGTGGTGCTAAATGTTAGTGAGTCTGAAAGTGAGGTGGTGCTAAAAGTTAGGTGAGGCTGAAAGTGAGGTGGTGCTAAATGTTAGGTGAGGCTGAAAGTGAGGTGGTGCTAAATGTTAGGTGAGGCTGAAAGTGAGATGGTGCTAAATGTTAGGTGATGCTGAAAGTGAGGTGGTGCTAAATGTTAGGTGAGGCTGAAAGTGAGGTGGTGCTAAATGTTAGGTGAGTCTGAAAGTGAGGTGGTGCTAAATGTTAGGCTGAAAGGGAGGTGGTGCTAAATTTTAGGTGAGGCTGAAAGTGAGATGTGATTGAATGTAAGGTGGCATGGGGCTTTATTTAAAGGTTAAATGTTTTTGTTAATGAATTTTTTAAAATATTTCTTTAAAATATCTTATTGTCTCCTCCACTTTGCTTATTGTTTTGATGTTTTTTATTGTAATTTTTTTTTTAATTTTCACACAAAAATACTTCACTTTTTTCTTGAGGGCCTGCATTTAAATAAAATTCGAAGGGACATAATATCGTGATTTGCGTCTGTGCATTGATGAAATTAATTTAAACAAGTTTTTTTCTACTGTTGGTAATTAAGAATGTATTTATAAACTTGCTCACAGCTAAAATATTTTGTTTTTATTACACGAGAATTCTCAACTTAGTTTTTGTTGTTTTTTTATCCCTAATCCTCACATTAATCTCCACTTTTCTCTTATTGTCCTATTGCTGATGTCGGTTACCACAGCTCACTTTAATCTCCACTCCTGGCATTAAATATCGACTTCTCGCATTAAATATCGACTTCTCACATTAAATATCTACTTCTCACATTAAATATCTACTTCTCACATTCACTTTCAGATTAAGTCATGCAGGTTGTTTACAGCGGGGGCTCCAGCCCCTCACCACGGCCTCCCCGTAAAACCGGCTACGGACGCCCCATACTTCCAGGCTACATGACCCATGTCCATCCCCACGTCATGGTCCACAGGTCACGGGAGAAGCCGACAGAAGGTGACCATTCCCTGCGGGACAGCATCCCAGCCATGACCCAAGGTCTGGCAACGCTGTGTCTGGTGCTCAACGTCATCATACCTGGATCAGGTGAACATTACCTGGCGTCCGTATAATCAAACATCTAGACTTAAATATTGACTGCAGTCCGTATGATCAAACATCTACAGACTTAAACATTGACTGGCATCCGTATAATTAAACATCTAGACTTAAAAATTGACTGAAGTCCGTATGATCAAACATATAGACTTTAACATTGACTGGCGTCCGTATAATCAACCATCTACAGACTTAAACACTGATTGGCGTCCGTAAAATCAAATATCTACAGACTTAAACACTGACCGGCGTCCGTATAATCAACCATCTACAGACTTTAACACTGACTGGCGTCCGTATTGTAACTGTTTCTTTATCTGACGTTTCTAATTAGGCCTTTTCACTGTTGTAGGCATATACTGACAAGTAGCATTAAGAACACAGAAGTTTTTGGTAACTAATTAACTTTAATCCAAACTAGAAATATGTACACTTTATACATCAATATAATCCGTCTGGCTTCCTGCCATTTTTCTACACACGTTTCATTCAATTCCTACCACACAACTGACTGCCTCCTTTCACTCGCGCCACCTAGCGTCTTTTTCTCGTCACGTGATCTCTCTCCATTACTAATATGCAAATTATCACGTGACACGTATAATCAAACATCTACAAACTTAAACACTGACTGGCGTTCGTATAATCAAACATCTACAGACTTAAACACTGACTGGCGTTCGTATAATCAAACATCTACAGACTTAAACACTGACGCCCGTATCATTACACACCTGTTCTGACTTAAACATTGAATAGAAATCTCAAGGATCTTCTAAACGCCTACAGTCTTAAAACGGCACATACGTCCTAATCAGTCAGTCACATGTAGGAAAACGTTTCTTTGAACAAATTACATCTTAGTTGCTGAGGTGAAAAAATCAAAAGGGTTTTTCTTTTACATTTTAAGTTAAAACCTGCACTACATTTTACATTCATAATTATTTATGGAAACAAATTTAGCTATAAAAACTTGGATAGGGCCTAAATAATGAAACTAAATCAAGATTTTGTCAGCAACTGGGGATCCTTCATTGTGGAGGGGGGGGAATCATTAAAATGAGTTAAACTCCATCGTGACATTTCTACAGTGGTGCCAGAGGGTTGGTGTCACCTGGGGCGGCCCGCCACCACCGCACCCTTATTGACGCCACTGAGTGGTTCAGTTGTACGTGATTGATACCTAACACTGAGTTGATAAGTCCTATTTGTTGTTCTCCCTGCAGGTACTGTCACGGCTGGCATGTCGGTTCTCTTCTGCTCCTACGTCCGTCCCAAGGGTACGTCGAAAGGTCACTGTGTTTGGGTCAACGTAGGAGTGGGCGTGGTCCAGTTTCTGCTGACCTTCATATTCCTGATGGGCTGGATATGGAGCATCATGTGGGGCGTGGCTTTCCTATCCATTTCCAGTACGTTCGTCCACGCCTCTGTCTGTTGTGTTAAGTAACATAGTTCAAATGCTCTTTTCCCCCATTTCTATTGTTTCATCCATGTCCTTTCTTTATGAGATAAAAAGTTTCCAGTTTTCGTCTTTTAAGTAATTATTTAATGGTAATAATAATAATGTGAGAACTTATATAGCACATTAATGCAACTACCAGCTGGTCTCACAGCGCTTAACATTAAAATATTTACACGTTCATTTACTAATTGCCTGATCTTTTTTTTAAATCAGTTTTCTAGTTAACATTTATCTTGATGTAATTGGTTACAAGTGTACATAGAAATTAAACCAATTCTGTTATTTCGATTCAAGTCTTAAATTCATCTATAGAACCATTCGTCAACGGAATCTCATCAAGTAGATTTCCTGCTCAAGGAATTCTGACGATGGTTACCCCAAGAAATGGGGAGGGAGGGGTTCGGGAAGGAGATCTAACATAAGTGACAGCCAGGTGTCGGGAGGGTCATAAAAGCGTGACGTCAGTTATGTATAGTCCCGTCCATATAGAAGAAAGTACCCTCAAACTCCATGTGTTGTGTGATCAAATAATTGTTACACACGCTAAATGACTTCATATTTTTTTTTTCTTTAGAGGAATGCTACCGAGATCTTCAGAACAGCGCTGCCGGAAGCCACTCCGCCGACAAGGCGCGCCCCAACGCTGCCGTCACCGGTCGACCGGTCAACAAAATTGTGGCCAGGCACCGTCAGGAGGCTCAGCACGACAACCGGCAAGGTCAAGGTCGTCACGGCACCCAGCACAAGCCGGACGCCAGTCGGATGCCGGAGACTTCCGCCACGCCCACGAAGTCAGGGGTCACTTCTGAATCGGCGAATGGTCCTCAAATGAAACGTGAAACCGATCCCAAAACAGAGGGATCCAGTGGCGTACTCAAAAAACACCACAGCAACAATCAGAGCAACACTGATGCTGATATCGAGCAAAGCAGTTCAAAAATCAAAGGTCATGCGGTTGGAGACACTGACGCCACCACCATCCAACAGGAAACCTCACCCCCGTTCACCATCGTTTCCCCCGTCTACCCGCCAATTTTGGCTCTGCAGACGTTAGCCTCCGAGCCCGGGTCCGGGTTGACCGCCTCACCCCCTGCCCCCCACGAGACTATCCTGAAGGCTGGCACGCGGCGCATGAAGATGTTGAAACGGAAGCTCAGCGACAATGACCTTTCACCTTTCGTGCTGACCCACCAGCAGCTGGAAGCCATCGTCATCCACGACCTCCCCGTCATCCCCTCCTCCTCTCGGGAGGAGGCGGAGGAGGGAAGAGGTCTCCCCAAGTCCTAATAGAGTGTAGAACTGACAAATTCCAAATGGTGCCTAAAACATTTCTTTTAAAAAGCTGATAGCAAGGAAAGTGTTATTTCCTCAGTCTGCTGATCTAGCGTCGTGACAAGTTCAATGTCTGCTGGTCAAGTGTCGTGGTAAGTTCTAGGTCTGCCGGTTCAACGCCTAAAGTTCACTTTGCGAGCTCATGGCCCTGAAGGTCTGAACATTTGAACTACTAAATTGGAAAATCTGGTTTGGTTGTCTGAAGCTGCGCTATTAAAGTGCACTGCATTCGAAAAGCCAGTTAGAGAAATTTACCAGATTTGGGAAAAAAATAAAAAGTGTCGACATTAAAATTGCTGACTGAATCATCCAAAAAAATCTTCATATGAAAAATTGATTACATCAATTTAAAAAAGGTTTGATGGGTGTATGGATGTAATGATGCAATTATCTTCTGTATAGAAAAAGCGTCTGTAACTTATAAGATAAGATAAGATGAGGTAGTGACAAGCCACCATTTCCAATATGACATCACAAAGCTTTAGACTACCAACCCCTTAAAACTTTTATTTAAAGTTGCCAGTTTTGATGTGACATCACATTTTTTAAATCTCACCTCCCCCTCGCCAAGCATGGTCACAAACGTCTGGACCCCCTTCCCCCGTCATTGATGGATGGCCCTAATTTTTATCATCAATCATCTTATTTAGCTTAACATCCCAGTCACTTTGTTCAGTAAAATCCTACAATAAAATTACCACCAGCCTCCCTGTTATTAAATTGGCTTTGAAAGTTTTCACTAGTTAATTATCGTGTTCGCATATAACTATTTATAACAGATGTTTTTGAAGAACAATGTTATTTTAAGGCTGAAAGTGAGGTGGTGCTAAATGTTAGGTGAGGCTGAAAGTGAGGTGG
>MUZC01001322.1:0-12537 GCA_002072015.1 Radix auricularia
GTGTGAGCTATGAATCCATACCCTCATAGTGTGAGCTATGAATCCATACGCTGATAGTGTGAACTATGAAGCTCATATAGCCATTGTGTCTCTGATCTACGGAATCCATACCCTCAGTGTGTGAGCTGCTGTAAACAGGCAGATGTCGTGTATGGCGACAAAGTTTATTGTTAGGGGCTGCAACATCTGGTGCTGCCATTAATAAATGTCAGAATTATTTGTACACATAAAGTTAATGCTTTGAGCCAGTGTTTGTTAGTGCTGTTGTAAAAATGGTTCAATTTAATTTCTGCCACACATGAGGTGTGGGAGAAAGGCAGTCAGACATACAGCCCTGGGTGTGTGTGTGTGTGTGAGGGGGGGATAATAAAGTTAATTTGGGCCACACATGAGGTGTAAGACATACAGCTTTGGATGTGTGTGTGTGTGTGTGAGGTGTAGTAATAAAGTTAAGATATAAGAGAGTCGCAAGGACTTTGATAAAGTTACTAAATACATTATTAACTCAAAAATTACTTGTCTTGTTAATATTTTTTTCCCCATTGATTTTACAGAGCAAAGCAGAGCGGAATTTGATCAAATAAAAGTGAGTTTCCAATGTGCATCATTTCTGTTATTTCTTAAAGACACTTTTTGAAAGTTAGATGTGGTTGGCCATGTTATGGTCATGTACACATTACATTGCTAGGTCCACCTAAGTTATGGTCATGTACACATTACATTGCGAGGTCAACTTAAGTTATGGTCATGTACACATTACATTGCCAGGTCCACCTAAGTTATGGTCATGTACACATTATATTGCCAGGTCCACCTAAGTTATGGTTATGTACACATTTTACATTGCTAGGTCCACCTAAGTTATGGTCATGTACACATTACATTGCTAGGTCCATCTAAGTTATGGTCATGTATACATTACATTGCTAGGTCCACCTAAGTTGTGGTCATGTACACATTATATTGCTAGGTCCACCTAAGTTATGGTCATGTACACATTTTACATTGCTAGATCCACCTAAGTTATGGTCATGTACACATTTTACATTGCTAGGTCCAACTAAGTTATGGTCAAGTACACATTACAATGCTAGGTCCACCTAAGTTATGGTCATGTACACATCACATTGCGAGGTCCACCTAAGTTATGGTCATGTACACATTACATTGCTAGGTCCACCTAAGTTGTGGTCATGTACA
The DNA here is from genome assembly GCA_002072015.1 of Radix auricularia. Lineage (NCBI taxonomy): Eukaryota > Metazoa > Mollusca > Gastropoda > Lymnaeidae > Radix > Radix auricularia. The sequence goes on from MUZC01001322.1 coordinate 1,201, forward strand.
CATTACATTGCTAGATCCACCTAAGTCATGGTCATGTACACATCACATTGCTAGGTCCACCTAAGTTATGGTCAAGTACACATTACATTGCTAGGTCCACCTAAGTTATGGTCATGTACACATTACATTGCTAGGTCCACCTAAGTTCTAAGGTCTTGTTGTACATAAACATTTATGTTTGTATTTGTTGCCCTGAGAAATGTTTACTCTAGCTCAGGGGTTGGCGAACTTATTTTCCCGAAACCCCAATATTATAAACTTGTACGTTGCCATTAACCCAAAAGAAGCAGATTTTAGTGGATTATACAGGCTCCAAATGAGTCTGCATTATCCCCAAGAGTTCCCTTGTGACCACAAATGGGGTAGTTTACCCCTGTTTGCCGACCCCTGCTCTATATCCTACTGATGACAAAATGCATTCTACTGTTTATTCCATCAAAATGATGTGTGCCTTCACAAAGGTTTGCTTCTGTGCATCAGCTTTCCATTGGACAGGGTTACAATTGTTCTCTCCTCTTCTAAGTCCAGACATTTTAAACCTGTAACATCTGGCTTACAATTGTTCTCTCCCCTTCTATGTCCCTAGTTGTTTATGTCAGCACACTTTAACCTGGAGAACCTCTGGCTTACAATTGTTCTCTCCCCTTCTATGTCCCTAGCTGTTTATGTCAGCACACTTTAACCTGGAGAACCCAGACATCTTCAACACAGTATTTCCCTGGTCTCAGATAGAAGAGTCCAAGGTCAGCCATCAGACGGACAAGAGGCAGTCGTCAAAGCTACTCCAGGAAAAGGTCAATGATGTTTTGTTGTCATACTGTCACATCAAATAGGTCACCAGCCTTAGGTCACCAGCCTTACGTCATCAACCTTAGGTCATCAACCCAAGGTCATCAGCCTTACGTCATCAACCTTACGTCATCAGCCTTAGGTCATCATCCTTAGGTCATCAGCCTTAGGTCATCAACCTTTCCCAACACCAAAAGTTACACACACATCTAATTTTAGAATGCAGACACAAAATAAGCTAGATAAATAATAAATGTCTGTATTTAGTGTACTTTATCACAAAGTGGGGGGCGGGGGGGGGGGGGGGGGGGGGGGGGGGGGGTCACAATTGGGGTAAGTGACCAATGTTTTTCTAATCGTGAGACTGTCTCCCCGTGCCCCTCAGCTCAGCCACTACCTTGACATTGTTGAGGTGAGGATAGCCAGGCAGATCTCTCAAAAGTCCGAGGCCTTCTTCCATGCCATGACCTCCCACGATGAGCTGCAGGAGAAGCTGACCCACACGGTGCAGTGTATCAAACACCTCAGGTCAGCGGGCTGGTCTTGTCACCTAGTGACAGCTGTGGGTTGTTTGATGGTTGTCTGATGGTTGGTGTCGTCACCAAGTGACAGCTGTGGGTTGTCTGTGGTTGGTGTTGTCACCAAGTGACAGCTGTGGGTTGTCTGATGGTTGTCTGTGGTTGGTGTTGTCACCAAGTGACAGCTGTGGGTTGTCTGATGGTTGGTGTCGTCACCAAGTGACAGCTGTGGGTTGTCTGTGGTTGGTGTTGTCACCAAGTGACAGCTGTGGGTTGTCTGATGGTTGTCTGGCTGGTGCTAAATGGTTGAGTTATTGTGCAGCATGTGATAAGTAGGCATTATAATGCTTAGTCATTTTATTAACATAGCTGGTGAATCATTTATTGAATTCCAAATTAGGGAGAGTGATTTGAAGGTTTAACAATCCACAAAATTATTGTGTTTCTCAGTTAAAATATCTGGATTTTTCCAGCTGATCATTGCTCCTGTTTGTCTGTCACCAGGGAATGCATGAGTGTGATCAATGAAAAGATAGCCAAAGAGTCCCTCAAGGTCCTCAAGCTTTCTCGTACAAGGGCCAACTATATGGCACTATTTAATAAAGTTAGTAAAAAAAAAATCACATTTTTTAGTTTGCTTTCTGTGTTTTGAAAAAAAAACAAACAACGGGCTGTAAATTATATAAGTGATTGATACATTTTTGTTTTTCAACTCTTGGTTTTAAAAATGTAATAAATTTTGTGCTGGATATCACTTTGTAACTATTGTGGAACATTAGAGTTTTTTTTCCCAGAGATGGGATTGTTACATTATTGGATGATGTTGGAAGGTGATCAGCTTCACTTGTATTTCCATGTCACCTCTGTGTTAGTGTTGGATACATTGTCCTCCATGTCCTCAGTTGAAGATCATGTCCTCCATCCACGAGACCCAGCCCACCATCCAGAGGTTGCTGTCCAACAACGAGTTCATCGGATCCCTGGATTTGATCTCCACATCCCAGGATGTGCTCAACAAGGATCTGGCCGGCATCCACAGCTTTAGGTGGGACACTTTTATAGGCCGGCATCCACAGGTTTAGGTGGGACACTTTTATAGGTCGGCATCCACAGCTTTAGGTGGGACACTTTTATAGGCCGATAGGTGGGACACTTTTATAGGCCGACATCCACAGGTTTAGGTGGGACACTTTTATAGGCCGACATCCACAGGTTTAGGTGGGACACTTATAGGCCGGCATCCACAGGTTTAGGTGGGACACTTTTATAGGCTGACATCCACAGCTTTAGGTGGGACACTTTTATAGGCCGGTATCCACAGCTTTAGGTGGGACACTTTTATAGGCCGATAGGTGGGACACTTTTATAGGCCGACATCCACAGCTTTAGGTGGGACACTTTTATAGGCCGATAGGTGGGACACTTTTATAGGCCCATATCATAAACAGTTTGATTGTTTTACTCCACCACCAGACACCTTGGCTCACAGCTGGCAGAGATGGAGAAGTTGATAGACAAAATGCTCCAAGCAGACTTCAGTAGGTGTGTCACAATGGAACTCAACAGGCCTGTCAGTGACAGCATTCTCCTGGCCGATGAGGTAAGCCTGTCAGTGACGTCAGATGAGGTAAGCCTGTCAGTGACAGCATTCTCCTGGCCAATGAGGTAAGCCTGTCAGTGACGTCATTCTCCTGGCCGATGAGGTAAGCCTGTCAGTGACGTCATTCTCCTGGCCGATGAGGTAAGACTGTCAGTGACGTCAGATGAGGTAAGCCTGTCAGTGACGTCATTCTCCTGGCCGATGAGGTAAGCCTGTCAGTGACATCATTCTCCTGGCCGATGAGGTAAGACTGTCAGTGACGTCAGATGAGGTAAGCCTGTCAATGACGTCATTCTCCTGGCCGATGAGGTAAGCCTGTCAGTGACGTCATTCTCCTGGCCGATGAGGTAAGACTGTCAGTGACGTCAGATGAGGTAAGCCTGTCAGTGACGTCATTCTCCTGGCCGATGAGGTAAGCCTGTCAGTGACATCATTCTTCTGGCCGATGAGGTAAGCCTGTCAGTGACGTCATTCTCCTGGCCGATGAGGTAAGCCTGTCAGTGACGTCATTCTCCTGGCCGATGAGGTAAGCCAGTCAGTGACGTCAGATGAGGTAAGCCTGTCAGTGATGTCATTCTCCTGGCCGATGAGGTAAGCCTGTCAGTGACGTCATTCTCCTGGCCGATGAGGTAAGCCTGTCAGTGACATCATTCTCCTGACCGATGAGGTAAGCCTGTCAGTGACGTCATTCTCCTGGCCGATGAGGTAAGCCTGTCAGTGACGTCATTCTCCTGGCCGATGAGGTAAGCCTGTCTGTGATGTCATTCTCCTGGCCGATGAGGTAAGCCTGTCAGTGATGTCAGATGAGGTAAGCCTGTCAGTGACATCAGATGAGGTAAGCCTGTCAGTGATGTCATTCTCCTGGCCGATGAGGTAAGCCTGTCAGTGATGTCATTCACCTGGCCGATGAGGTAAGCCTGTCAGTGACATCATTCTCCTGGCCGATGAGGTAAGCCTGTCAGTGACATCATTCTCCTGGCCGATGAGGTAAGCCTGTCAGTGACGTCATTCTCCTTGCCGATGAGGTAAGCCTGTCAGTGATGTCATTCTCCTGGCCGATGATGTAAGCCTGTCAGTGACGTCAGATGAGGTAAGCCTGTCAGTGATGTCAGATGAGGTAAGCCTGTCAGTGACGTCATTCTCCTGGCTGATGAGGTAAGCCTGTTAGTGACGCCATTCTCCTGGCCGATGAGGTAAGCCTGTCAGTGACGTCAGATGAGGTAAGCCTGTCAGTGACGGCAGATGAGGTTAGCCTGTCGGTGACGTCATTCTCCTGGCCGATGAGGTAAGCCTGTCAGTGACGCCATTCTCCTGGCCGATGAGGTAAGCCTGTCAGTGACGTCATTCTCCTTGCCGATGAGGTAAGCCTGTCAGTGACGGCAGATGAGGTTAGCCTGTCGGTGACGTCATTCTCCTGGCCGATGAGGTAAGCCTGTCAGTGATGTCAGATGAGGTAAGCCTGTCACTGATGTCAGATGAGGTAACCCTGTCAGTGACGTCAGATGAGGTAAGCCTGTCAGTGATGTCAGATGAGGTAAGCCTGTCAGTGACGTCAGATGAGGTAAGCCTGTCAGTGATGTCAGATGAGGTAAGCCTGTCAGTGATGTCAGATGAGATAAGCCTGTCAGTGACGGCAGATGAGGTTAGCCTGTCGGTGACGTCATTCTCCTGGCCGATGAGGTAAGGCTGTCAGTGATTTCAGATGAGGTAAGCCTGTCACTGATGTCAGATGAGGTAACCCTGTCAGTGACATCAGATGAGGTAAGCCTGTCAGTGATGTCAGATGAGGTAAGCCTGTCAGTGACGTCAGATGAGATAAGCCTGTCAGTGACGTCAGATGAGGTAAGCCTGTCAGTGATGTCAGATGAGGTAAGCCTGTCAGTGATGTCAGATGAGATAAGCCTGTCAGTGACGGCAGATGAGGTAAGCCTGTCAGTGACGGCATTCTCCTGGCAGTTGAGATAGTCTGTTAATATCCCTCTTTTGGAAACTGACAACAACCAATAATTTAACTTGTTTTTGTTGACAATGTAGATAAAACACACCTTGGTGCAAGGCATGGCATCAAAGATGTTTTAAATAAAACTAAGTGGGGATCAAGGAATGATTGAAAGTTACCTAACAATGGCATCAAAGATGTTTTAAATTAAACTAAGTGGGGATCAAGGTATGATTGAAAGTTATCTAACAAAGAAATGATACGTAGTACATAAAAATAAAAATGTTGATTGGAAGGATAAATTGAATGGTAACCAGCCCTACCCAATACTCATAGAACATAACACATAAGCAACAGGAAGAAAAACACAGAAGTGTTTGGTGGATGAACAAAGAGAGAGAGAGAGAGAGTATAGCCAATGGTGTCACTAGGGTTGGTGTCACCCGGGGCGGTAGCTCATGGTGTCACCCCCTAACGACTTAACCTTTAGAACTCCTCCGAGTTTTCCAGTGCCAAATAACGAAATAACAGGGAAATAAAGAATTTTACACTTTGGTGTCACCCCCCTGATGGTGTCACCCGGGGCGGCCCGCCCCACCGCACCCCTTAGCGACGCCCTGAGTATAGCGATGTTTGGGTAACAGTCCTTTCAAAACAGGTCTCTGACCACTGAACTAAATCTGCATAGTCATAATTATTTTATTCGTTTTTTTGTTTGTTTAAGTTTTCATTATTTATTTGTATTTTATAGGGTCACCTATTTGCCCGAATAAAATTCTTTCATGAATTAAAAAAAAAAAACCACCATCACCAAAAGAAAGATTTCCCTTTTCCAGGAACGCTTAGTCTCAGTGTTGTTTGGAATGTTGAGACAGCGCAAGTTTAACTTTATTGATGTGTACAGAGAGGAAGCATTCACTGCACTTAAAGCAACTGTCAAGCAGGTGAGTCGGTTGTGACTTCTTGGGGGCGGGGGGGGGGGGGGGGGNTGAATTCAAGTCTAGCTCTGAGACTTATGGACCATACGTTTTCATACATATTGTTAACACCATATTAAAGAAGGGTCCAACAGAAGAAAAAAAAAAAACTAGGGATGATATTTTAAGTAGATTTAAGAGATGCCAGGTGAAGGGATCAAGTTCTGGGTGTCGTGTTTGGCGGTTTCTCTTTGTGGTGTGTCGTGACAGATGACCTAAATGGCATGTTTTGACAGATGACCTAATTGGCAAGTTGTGACAGATGACCTAATTGGCATTTTGTGACAGATGACCTAAATGGCATGTTGTGACAGATGACCGAATTGGCATGTTTTGACAGATGACCCTAATTGGCATGTTGTAAGAGATGACCTAATTTGATCTGTTTTACTCTGAGTTAATCTTATTTTATTTCTTGATTTTGATTTGATCAAAAGATGCCCATTGAGCAAGCCATATTTGTTAACTAGCTTAGCCAGTAGTCTAGCAGTTAAAAATAATAATTGTATCTAATCCACCAATGAAAGTTGATGAAAATCTGAATTCATCTTTTCCCTATCAGACTGTTGTAGAAGCTGTAGCTGTTGCTGATGACATAGACACAGAAAATAATGCCTGCAGGTAGGCAGACTTTAAGATACACCAGCGCAAGGATGGTAGAATATTGTTAGATACTAGACAAACTTTAAGATACACCAGCGTAAGGGTGGTAGAATATTGTTAGATACTAGACAAACTTTAAGATACACCAGCGTAAGGGTGGTAGAATATTGTTAGATTCTAGGCAGACTTTAAGATACACCAGTGTAAGGATGGTAGAATATTGTTAGATTCTAGGCAGACTTTAAGATACACCAGCGTAAGGGTGGTAGAATATTGTTAGATTCTAGGCAGACTTTAAGATACACCAGCGTAAGGGTGGTAAAATATTGTTAGATTCTAGGCAGACTTTAAGATACACCAGCGTAAGGGTGGTAGAATATTGTTAGATTCTAGGCAGACTTTAAGATACACCAGCATAAGGGTGGTAGAATATTGTTAGATACTTGGCAGACTTTAAGATACACCAGCGTAAGGGTGGTAAAATATTGTTAGATAGTAAAGATTGCCTTGACTTTTTGGACCATTACTATAAATATACCATTGTTGGGAAATGTTAAAGCTGATTTGAAATAGGCTTTGTCTGGCTTTGAGGTGTTTTTATTGATTACTCAGAACCTTTGAGTTTGAAATGTAACACCAATACATTCAAAAGTTTATAGTTTTTCTGTTTTAATTCCCAAGTTTCTCTCTCAGGTGTGTTGTGTAGTAAGAAGAGTTTTAAGAGCAAAAATAAATTTTGATGAATGCCTCAAAAAAATTCTTTCAGCTTGGCTGATCAGATGCGTCTGCTGAACTACCCGCAGTGGATGGCTTTGCTTGGTGATGTCTTCGTTAGTATCAAGGTTCTACTCAATAGAACAAAGGTATGTTAGTATCACAGTTCTACTTCATAGAACAAAGGTATGGTAGCATCAAGGTTCTACTCAATAGAACAAAGGTATGTTAGTATAGTGGTTCTACTCAATAGAACAAAGGTATGGTAGTATCAAGGTTCTACTTCATAGAACAAAGGTATGGTAGTATCAAGGTTCTACTCAATAGAACAAAGGTATGTTAGTATCAAGGTTCTACTCAATAGAACAAAGGTATGTTAGTATCAAGGTTCTACTCAATAGAACAAAGGTGTGTTAAGTATCAAGGTTCTACTCAATAGAACAAAGGTATGTTAGTTCTACTCAATAGAACAAAGGTATGTTAGTATCAAGGTTCTACTCAATAGAACAAAGGTATGTTAGTATCAAGGTTCTACTCAATATAACAAAGGTATGTTAGTTCTACTCAATAGAACAAAGGTATGTTAGTTCTACTCAATAGAACAAAGGTAATTTTCATTGCTTTCAACCTTAGGCCAGTCAAAATAATTGATTTCAATCTCTTTAACACTGACAAGAACTGCTTGATATACCTGGAAAAGACGTAAACAATGTAAGGGTTAGCCTGACCGGACGTAACAAAACAGCGAACGTTTCGGCAAAGAGCCTTTATCAACGAACATACAATACACAAATAAAACGAAAATAAAAATAAAAAATGAAGGCACTTAGCTGCGGTGAAATCCAAAGTATCCAAAAAAGTGGATACTTTGGATTTCACCGCAGCTAAGTTCCTTCATTTTTTATTTTCGTTTTATTCGTGTATTGTATGTTCGTTGATAAAGGCTCTTTGCCGAAACGTTCGCTGTTTTGTTACGTCCGGTCAGTCAGGCTAACCCTTACCTTGTTTACGTCTTTTCCATTTAATTTTGTATAAGCCTGATTGCAGTCCTACCCCTCATTTTGTTTACTTGATATACCTGGTGGGGTATCTTTGATATACCTGGTGTGGTATGTTTGATATGTCTGGTGGGGTATGTTTGATATGTCTGGTGGGGTATGTTTGATATGTCTGGTGTGGTATGTTTGATATAACTGGTGTGGTATGTTTGATATATCTGGTGGGGTATGTTTGATATGTCTGGTGGGGTATGTTTGATATGTCTGGTGGGGTATGTTTGATATAACTGGTGGGGTATGTTTGATATACCTGGTGGGGTATGTTTGATATACCTGGTGCGGTACTCAGCAAGCACTAATACATATTTTTCTGTTATTGCCTCTGTTTGATAAAGTATTTAAATATTTAATTTGTAGTAATACACTTAAATTAGAAATTATTTAACTCCTTCTATCCCGACCAGGCCTTCCACGATCTTGTCTCTGATATAATGAGTATTGCATCTGGCAAGGTCAAGGCCCAAGTCAACAAACTGCCAGCCGATACAAGTCTTGAGATCAGTGAAACAGACTACCGACATGTTACTGTGTATGTTTTATTTGGTCATCTCACCAAAAGCAACTTTCTTACTATAAATTATATCTGTTTTATATCTATTATTTTAAACATCTTCTAACGTCTGGATAATTATGAGCATAAAAACAATTGAAAATGAGTCAGCTAGGAGCACATGTGATAGTCACTTAATCAGCTAGGAGCACATGTGATAGTCACTTAATCAGCTAGGATCACATGTGATAGTTACTTAATCCTAATTTTTAAAATATTTTTTCTCATAAATATATTGTAGACTTGACAGACTCTTTAACAATGTCAAACATTGGCTTTAAAAACCTACTGCCACAGCCAAAAACAATAAGACTTAGTAATTTGTAGTTACATCAGTAAGTCTGGCTCCTATTATTTTATTGTGTCTGTAATGATTGTTCCCCATGTTTTCCACTCCCTAGAAGTGAAGATGTTGATGTGATGATAACGGCAGGGGAATTTGACAAAGCCCAGGGCGGTCTCAAGGAAATGTTGAATGCCGTTTGTGACTACGCCCACGACAGATGTGTCAAGGTCATGACAGCTAGGGCCAAGGTTGGTGGATCAAATCTTTAAAAAAAACTCTTTCCTTATTTTCACTTCTGCTGCAGTTGATATTTTTACTTTCTGTCTCTTTATGACTGAAATAATCGTTTCTGTAAATGAAAATTTTAAGTCTTCATTAACTCCAAATAAAAGTCGGTTATTTTCAAAGCCATAATTATAAGTGGTGAATTAATTAGTTTTGTTTCGTTGTTGCAAATGCAGGACGGGTTTTTGGACAGATTGACATCACCAGAGTTTGTGAATCTGTCACGTTGTGTTGAAACATTTGTCAGTGACACGGAGCAAGTCTGTGGCAGGAAGAGCATGTCGCTGCGGGGTGTCCTGCAGACCCAGGCCAACAAATTTGTGGCACGGTTTCACGAGGAGAGAAAAAATAAACTCAGGTTAGTGGAGCTAAATTTTAAATTGGTCTCTTTGGCTCGGAGAGCTTGTGTGATTTGAAAGATAATATACAAGCACTTACCTGAAATTACAATAAGATAATATACAAGCACTTACCTGAAATTACAATAAGATAATATACAAGCACTAACCTGAAATTACAATAAGATAATAAATATACAAGCACTAACCTGAAATTACAATAAGATAATATGCAAGCACTTACCTGAAAAACACCTTGATAAACAGCAACATTCGGAAACAGGAAGGAAATTTATTTCTTAACAGTGATCTCCCTTATCTAAACGTAATAAAATCATTAGCATTTTTAATGGTGATTTAACAAGTGTTTATATCGGCTGGGACACTACAGAAAGGGGGATAACAGCCGACCATCGACCGTTAGGACAGTTCAAGAGTTAAGGAGCTTATTTGATATAAAAGTTAACAAACAAGCACTTACACAGGCTTACATTAAGATTCGTTATCATGATATTCGGGGCACGGTGGTCTAAGTGGTAGCGCGCTGGACTTCCGAACCGTACCAAGAACTCGAGTCACAGGTTCGAGCCACGGTAATGACAAGGCCCCCGGGGCATTGACTAACCACACAATCCCCTGCTTGTTAGTGGTCAATGAAACTTATGAACGCTACTTCACTTACTCCCATGGACCTTCATGGTCTGTAAGGGATATTTATTTTTATTTTTTTATCATGATATTCCTTTTGAACAAAGTTTATTCTCACAACATTGATATTAACCACATATTAGAGAGATCTACTTAGTGGGCTTGGATTAAAAAAATTCACATAAATTCATTGAAGAAATCTGTGTTATAATATTAACTGGTATTTTCATGTTATCTGACTGGGTACCTGTCTTTTCTTTGGCTCTATATTCATTGTTCCTACCTGTCCTTTCTGGTGCTGCTGGGTACCTGTCCATTGTGGCCCTCTAAATCAGTGGTTCTGAAAGTGGCGGTCCACCGATGGGTGCTGGTCCGTGGGCCATCCGATGCCGATCCTCAGGGGTTACCAAAAAGGATATTTTGTTACGATATCAGTACAGGGAAAATAGTTCACCAGTCCCTTGTGCATTGGCAAATTCCTGCCAGTCCGCCAAACTAAAAAGTTTGAGAAGCACTGCTCTACATTACTTATGACTGTCTATTGTGGTCTCTACATTACTTATGACTGTCTGTTGTGGCCCTCCTATATTACTTATGACTGTCTATTGTGGTCCTCCCATATTACTTATGACTGTCTATTGTGGTCCTCCCATATTACTTATGACTGTCTATTGTGGTCCTCCCATATTACTTATGACTGTCTATTGTGGCCCTCCCATATTACTTATGACTGTCTATTGTGGTCCTCCCATATTACTTATGACTAGGGCTGTCAATATTGTTGAAAAATGCTGCCCGGGTACCCGTCCAAAATTTGAACGGGTACCCGGGTTACCCGTTCGAAAGGCCTCACAATTTTTGTCATTATTCCCGCTATTACTACCATTACTCTTTTACTGCTTTGTTTATTGTGGAAATGCAAATTTTGATGTAATGAGTCAACGAAGGGAAAATGATGACATTGAAATACTACTGTAGTACAGTGGTGTAAAAACAGTGAGCAAAGGGTATGATAAGGTTTTTTTGAGCGGG
>MUZC01001322.1:20386-41694 GCA_002072015.1 Radix auricularia
GTTGCTATGATACCTGTCACTGGTTGCTATGATACCTGTCACTAGTTGCTATGATACCTGTCACTTGATGCTATGATGCCTGTCACTGGTTGCTATGATGCCTGTCACTTGATGCTATGATACCTGTCACTTGATGCTATGATACCTGTCACTGGTTGCTATGATGCCTGTCACTAGTTGCTATGATACCTGTCACTTGATGCTATGATACCTGTCACTGAATGCTATGATGCCTGTCACTGGTTGCTATGATGCTTGTCACTGAATGCTATGATACCTGTCACTGGTTGCTATGATGCCTGTCACTGGTTGCTATGATACCTGTCACTGAATGCTATGATACCTGGCACTGGTTGCTATGATACCTGGCATTGGTTGCTATGATACCTGGCATTGGTTGCTATGATACCTGTCACTTGATGCTATGATACCTGTCACATTGTTGCTATGATGCCTGTCACTGGTTGCTATGATGCCTGATGACCAAAGTCTCTCTATTTCACAGGACTATGATGACCACATAGAGGAAATAAACCTCAAGCTTGTGACCATCTCAGACAACATGGCTGAAGTCCAGCTGTCCAAGGTGAGTTACACGCATTTATTTATTAAATATCTGGGAGGTCGTGTGGGGATTGTACACTTTCAATTTGAGCTGAAACTTTGTACAATTATCTAGCCTCAATCATCAGCTAGTTGGACCTGGAATCTAGCCATACTTTAGTACTTGAGTTTATTACCTCAAAGAATGCATTTATAATTTTTTTAGTAAATGTTGCATACAAATTTTTTATATTCCTGTTTGATATGAAACAATCTACTGTGGAATAATGTGGTGCCTCAACATTCACATTCTCTTGTGTTTTCTGTGACCTATTGTTGCCACTCTTGTGTTTTCAGTGACCTATTGTTGCCACTCTTGTGTTTTCAGTGACCTATTGTTGCCACTCTTGTGTTTTCAGTGACCTATTGTTACCACTCTTGTGTGTTTGTTCTCAGTGACCTATTGTTGCCACTCTTGTGTGTTTGTTCTCAGTGACCCATTGTTGCCACTCTTGTGTGTTTGTTCTCAATGACCTATTGTTGCCACTCTTGTGTGTTTGTTCTCAGTGATCTATTGTTGCCACTCTTATATGTTTGTTCCCCAGTATGAGGTCAAGGCACCGATGCCCTCCCAGTGTTTTAGGATTATCTGCAAACAGCTGGCCAAGCTGCACGAAGCTCTCCTTGGAGTTTTGCCGCTACCGCAAATCAGGGTATGACATAATTATTGCCCTTGCTTTCTTTGCTGATAACACCGGAGACTTAACTCTCAAAGGACATAATATTGACTTTTCGATCACTGCTGGTCGACATATTAATTTTAATTTTTTTATATACCTTTTTAAATTTTAATATTATTTTTAATATTTTTGTATATATAAATGGACAAAATTATTTAAAAAATCGATTTCAAACATGAATTTTAAATTTAAATTAAAATATTTTTTTTGTCCGAGACTGTTTTTTTTTTCCAAGAGACGCGATCGTCTTCCGCCATTTTGACTTCATTTCAAATTTGCTCGAGACGCGTCGGTCGCAATTTTAGCAACTATGGCAGAAGATTCTTCGTCTAGCGAGGAAATAGATTATTTTTCAAGTACAGATGATAATTCTGTTGAAGAGGAAGAAGAAAACGACGGTGATACGGAAAATATAAATCCTTTACTCGCTGGAGATTTGGGCTATCGAAGGTAAGATGTTTTCCTTTCTGAATTTTTTTCCCCCATCAGACTGTTTTCTTAAATAAAATTGAATTAACGTTTTATAGGATAATATTTGATACCCATAGATGACATTACAACAAAGGAAATTCATTTTAATAATACTTTTTAAAATTCTATAGGAGTGTTGCGTTAAATTTATTTTATTATTAATTTTTTTCTAAACCTATAACTAGTTGCGAATTGTTTGTTTACATTGGTTACGCTGGAAAGTGATAACACTAATTCCAGTTATACTATTTTTTTCGTGATAATAGACATTAGATTTTCTGATGTATGATAAAAATATTGAATAAATTGTAAAATTGGATGTTTTTAATTGCATATATAACTGTTTTAAAGCCTATCATTAACATTTATTCATTTAATTTTATTTCTCAGCTATGATGACTTGGACCATGGACCACACACAGCAGTACCTTTCTTCAGACCTGAACGACCACCTGGAGCTCATTTTCCCGATTCGACAACTAGAGACGAGAGGAAGAAATATGTAACACCTCTGTCAATTTTCAAACTGTTTTTCACTGAAGCACTACTAGAGACACTCTGCAAATATACCAATGACAATGCAGCTGCAATGGGACCAACCAAACCCACTATGTTCAAAAGGTGGACTGACATTACAAGTCAAGAACTTTTGACTTTTATGGGTTTGCTCATGTACATGGGACTCGTACAGGCTCCAAATGTAAAAAGCTACTGGAGCAAAAAAACTTTATTCAATGGATTATGGGCCAGACAATTTATGACCAGGACAAGATTTCTACAAATCATGTGCTTTTTAAAAGTTTCTAATAGGATTACAGAATCAACAACAGATAAACTAAGTAAGGTACGGTTCTTGTTTGATTTTATTAGAAGAAAGTGTAGTAAACTTTACCAACCTGGACGTAATGTGTCTATTGATGAAAGGATGGTGAGAAATAAAGGAAGATACTCATTTCGTCAATATATTAGAGAAAAACCAACTAAGTGGGGAATGAAATTGTGGGTTCTGGCACATTCCATTTCAGGGTACACTTATGATTTTGACATATATTTAGGTAAAACTGGAAATGTGGCAACTTTAGGTTTAGCTTATGGGGTTGTGATGAAATTAGTGTCTTCCATTATCAACCAAGGTTACTTTTTATATTTTGATAATTTTTATTCGAGTTTTTCATTGCTGACTGACCTTCTAAAGAAAGGTTTAGCAGCATGTGAAACAATAATTTCAAGTAGAAAAGGATTTCCACCATAATTAAAAAATGTTAAACAATGGTAAAAAGTTTGTAAAAGAGGTGCTATGAGATGGGTTAGAAAGGATGAAATATTAGCCATGCAGTGGAAAGATAATAAGACGTGTCATTAGTTTCAACTATTCATAAGGCTAATGAACATGTTATTGTTTATCGTAGAAATAAATGTAAAGGTGTTTTTGAAAAAAGAGAAATTAAACAGCCAATTCTAGTTAGGGATTATAATATAAGTATGGGAGGGGTGGATAAAAGTGATCAACTGTTAAATAAATATAATATGTTGAGGAAAACTAATAAGTTGTGGAAAACTTTATTTTTTCATTTCATTGACATTGCGAGAGTCAATAGTTATATTTTATTTCAAGACTGGAGAAAGCAAAATCCAGATCTTGAAATTCTAAAGCGTTCCAAATCATTTAGTCAACTGGATTTCACAGTTGAGCTAATTTGACAGTTGGCAAATATAGATGACTATGCTCCTGTGCCTAGCGCAGAAAAACAGATTTCTAAAACATGTCATTCTATTGTGCCAAAAATGGTTCAAACTAAAAATAGAAAGAACTGTAAGTATTGCTATGCTCTATATAAAGTAGAAAGAAAGACAAGAGTATGCTGCATTGGTTGTGACACTTTTCTATGCTTTCAAGAAGAAAGAAATTGTCTTTACTTGTACCACAAACAATAACAACAGTTTCAATTATTGGTTTTGTTGTAAATAAACATGTTTTGATAGACATTTATGAATTCAATTATCACTGCTTATATGTTTTTTCATGTTGAAAACTATTTATTTACTTATCATAACATGCCCACTTGTTAAATTAAAATAATGTAAGAAAATGTAAAACTTTATGATTTTTTAATTTTTTTATATGACATTGAAAACAAATTGTTAATTAATTCAAATGTCAATAAAATACTATGAAATTTTAATATGTTTTGTAGAAATGGCACTTCTTTATGATAATAATAAAGATATTGAGTTGGAAGCAAACACTTTTTTTTCTTCTTTCATACTGAATGTGTGAACTTAAATTTTTCATTAAAATTTTAAAAAAAAAATAATTAATTTTATTTTTGTAAATCAAAGACAAAATTTGAAATTAAAATTTACATTAAACCATTTAATACACAATTCAATTCTGAATGCAATGGTGTATAATATGTTCGTTATTATTAGGAGCCTTCATATGTTAAATTTAAATTTTCTAACATGACCTAAACCAGGCTTTAAAAAGGGGGAAAAACCAAGAATATTTGAGAGTTAACTCTTTACAGTTGCTCATGAAATAAAGAGATGAGAGTTGTTTATGAGAGTTGTTTATGAGAGCTGTTTATGAGAGTTGTTTATGAGAGTTGTTTAAGAGAGTTGTTTATGATAGCTGTTTATGAGAGCTGTTTATGAGAGTTGTTTATGAGAGTTGTTAATGAGAGTTGTTTATGACACTTGTTTATGAGAGCTGTTTATGAGAGCTGTTTATGAGAGTTGTTTATGAGAGCTGTTTATGACACTTGTATATGACACTTGTTTATGACACTTGTTTATGACACTTGTTTATGAGAGCTGTTTATGAGAGTTGTTTATGAGAGCTTTTTATGAGAGTTGTTTATGAGAGTTGTTTATGAGAGCTGTTTAAGAGAGTTGTTTATGAGAGTTGTTTATGACACTTGTTTATGACACTTGTTTATGAGAGCTGTTTATGAGAGCTGTTTATGAGAGTTGTTTATGAGAGTTGTTTATGAGAGCTGTTTATGACACTTGTTTATGACACTTGTTTATTACACTTGTTTATTACACTTGTTTATGACACTTGTTTATGAGAGCTGTTTATGAGAGCTGTTTATGAGAGTTGTTTATGAGAGCTGTTTATGAGAATTGTTTATGAGAGCTGTTTAAGAGAGTTTTTTATGAGAGTTGTTTATGAGAGCTGTTTATGAGAGTTGTTTATGACACTTGTTTATGAGAGTTGTTTAAGAGAGTTGTTTAAGAGAGTTGTTTAAGAGAGTTGTTTATGAGAGTTGTTTAAGAGAGTTGTTTATGAGAGTTGTTTATGAGAGCTGTTTATGAGAGTTGTTTATGAGAGTTGTTTATGAGAGTTGTTTATGACACTTGTTTATGAGAGCTGTTTATGACACTTGTTTATGACACTTGTTTATGAGAGCTGTTTATGACACTTGTTTATGAGAGCTGTTTATGACACTTGTTTATGACACTTGTTTATGAGAGTTGTTTAAGAGAGTTGTTTATGAGAGCTGTTTATGACACTTGTTTATGAGAGTTGTTTATGAGAGCTGTTTATGACACTTGTTTATGACACGTGTTTATGAGAGTTATTTATGAGAGCTGTTTATGACACTTGTTTATGAGAGTTGTTTATGAGAGTTGTTTATGAGAGTTATTTATGAGAGTTATTTATGAGAGCTGTTTATGAGAGTTGTTTATGAGAGTTGTTTATGACACTAGTTTAAGAGAAAAAAATAACTTCTCATTAAAAAGAATCAGGTACAAGGATATTTATGTTGTGCTTTTTCTTACCTGATTTAAATAGTAAAGTAAGTATTTGATTTTTTAATCCTTTATTTTACTAGTGGCGTCTGCTTGCATGATTGCTTGTTTCAAAAAACATTGAATCCATTTTAGACCCACTTCCCTGTATCCTATCAATCTGAAAATTTACAAGCTACGATAAAAATGATGTATAAAAATGTTGAATGAATTTTTAAAATTATCTCTGTGTATTTCTATTTAGCATGTAAATGTTAATGCTAGTCTGTCGATAGTGCGTATCATATTGATGATACTTTTAGTTATGTCTCATATAAAAGCATTAAATCATTATTATAGACATAACAAGTTTCCATTTCTACAGGGCATCTCAAATATTCAAAGCTTTTTGATCATATTTTTTAAAAATTAGACCATTAAAAAAAAAGTGTCATCATATTCTTAAATTAGAGAAAATTTTTTAGAAGATTGTAAAAATGGCAAATGAAAAATAGCGGGTCTCTATCACTCAACACACAAGGATCCAAAAATACAATTTCAGAATGTCCAAAAACATATATTTAAAAAATATTTTGTTCAATTATGTAAAGATAAAAATAAAAAAAAACCATTAGAATATAAAAAGGTTGGAAAAAAATCTTTAAAAAAATACCAATCAGTCTTGATAGAAAAGTCAATGTAATGTACTTACACAGTTTAGGAAAGCTATGCCCTCATGTGTTTCAACTGATTTGAAATGATAGGGAATTATTTGGTCCTACAGTTAGTAATGTCCCCTTTGCTCTCATCTTCTTAGCCTGTTAGTAATGTCCCCTTTGCTCTCATCTTCTTAGCCTGTTAGTAATGTCCCCTTTTTTCTCATATTCAGAGCCTCTTAGTAATGTCCCATTTGCTCTCATCTTCTTAGCCTCTTAGTAATGTCCCCTTTTTTCTCATCTTCAGAGCCTCTTAGTAATGTCCCCTTTTTTCTCATCTCCAGAGCCTGTTAGTAATGTCCCCTTTTTTCTCATCTTCAGAGCCTGTTATTAATGTCCCCTTTTTTCTCATATTCAGAGCCTCTTAGTAATGTCCCCTTTTTTCTCATCTTCAGAGCCTCTTAGTAATGTCCCCTTTTTTCTCATCTTCAGAGCCTGTTAGTAATGTCCCCTTTTTTCTCATCTTCTTAGCCTGTTAGTAATGTCCCTTTGCTCTCATCTTCTTAGCCTGTTAGTAATGTTCCCGTTTTTTCTCATCTTCAGAGCCTCTTAGTAATCTCCCCTTTGTTATCATCTTCAGAGCCTGTTTGAGAGGATGAACAGGTCCTTCATGTGTCTGCTGGGGAAACGTCTGGCTGTGCTCAAGGTTACCAACGATGGGGGACCTCAGTGTGGGTGAGTGCTACAGATAACGCTGCTGACATATTGGTCATCTCAGATAACGCTGCTGAGATATTGGTCATCTCAGATAATATTACTGAGATATTGGTCATCTCAGATAACACTACTGAGATATTGGTCATCTCAGATAACACTACTGAGATATTGGTAATCTCAGATAACACTACTGAGATATTGTTAGGATTGGTCATCTCAGATAACACTACTGAGATATTGTTAGAATTGGTCATCTCAGATAACACTACTGAGATATTGGTCATCTCAGGTAACACTACTGAGATATTGGTAATCTCAGATAACACTACTGAGATATTGGTAATCTCAGATAACACTACTGAGATATTGGTAATCTCAGATAACACTACTGAGATATTGTAAGAATTGGTCATCTCAGATAACACTACTGAGATATTGTAAGAATTGGTCATCTCAGATAACACTACTGAGATATTGTTAGAATTGGTCATCTCAGATAACACTACTGAGATATTGTTAGAATTGGTCATCTCAGATAACACTACTGAGATATTGGTCATCTCAGATAACACTACTGAGATATTGGTCATCTCAGATAACGCTACTGAGATATTGTTAGAATTGGTCATCTCAGATAACGCTGCTGAGATATTGGTCATCTCAGGTAACACTGCTGAGATATTGGTCATCTCAGATAACACTACTGAGATATTGGTCATCTCAGATGACACTACTGAGATATTGTTAGGATTGGTCATCTCAGATAACACTGCTGAGATATTGGTCATCTCAGATAACACTACTGAGATATTGGTCATCTCAGATAACACTACTGAGATATTGTTAGAATTGGTCATCTCAGATAACACTACTGAGATATTGTTAGAATTGGTCATTCCAAACAAAATCTACAGAATAATGAATCCCCTCAGATATAAATCATAATCTTATCAGCTTGCACTGTTATGCTTCAATTACTTATTTTTTGTAACACATGTAAAATTGAGTTAAATTATCAATTTATTTATTTTTTTAAGATGGTAAACTGTCATATTATTTTATTTCGCATCAATGACTTCATTTTACAAAAACGTATAAATTTTTGTGGTTTTAAGGTAATTTGTTTATATTTTCTTCATGTCCAGTCTGGTCATATCTGATCTGGTGTTTTACTCTGGAAGTTTTAATACACTGAAGGGTCTTGAGAATCTGGTTACGAGCACAAGTGCAGTGTGGGACATCAGGTGACACAGCGGTCAGCTGATCAAGGTGACACAGCCGTTAGCCGACAGAGGTGACACAGCCGTCAGCTGACCAAGGTGACACAGTTGTCAGGTGATCAAGGTGACACAGCCGTCAGCTGACCGAGGTGACACAGCCGTCAGCTGACTTAGCTGACCAAGGTGACACAGCCGTCAGCCGACCAAGGTGACACAGCCGTCAGCTGACCAAGGTGACACAGTCATCAGCTGACAGATGTGACACAATTCACCAGTCAATGAAATGAACAACTATGTTGTAGCCATCACAGCTCAAGATGAGTACATCGGTTGATGGACAACTAATATTCAATGGTTCTCGCTACGTCATACGTAAACTTCAACACCACCACCAACTGGAGACCCCAGTTAATTGACGCGAGGTGACGATGTGAAGGTTCTCAAAAAGTAACCATCTCAACACCAGTTGAAACAGCCACCGTGACAGAATCTTGCACAGCTGACGTGTAAAAATTGAACAAATAATTGTTGAGCTGACTGACCCAGTGACCCAGCAACTCAACAGTTTATCTCATGTGCTAAAATCATTTGTAAATAAAAATTATTATTCCAGCAGTCGTCGGTCAAATCAATGATCATAGCTCTAGTTGTGATCAAAGCTTGGCCCCACAATGTGATATATTTATAAGTCCCAGTTTTCTCTGCTTGCAATTATGCCGTGTCTGGTTGCCAATGGATACATTTTAAGGTTGATTAGACTGTTCATTTAGGTGAACTCTTTAAAAAAAAATCTGGTTAACCGCCTGTTATCGGTAGTGAGTTACTGTACCTTAAGTTTTTAAAATCTGCAAAATAGAATTTAACCAATTTAGAAATTATAGCCATATCAAAAAAAAAAATCATTCATTGGCCGAACTAACAGCAATAACCTGTGATTTGTTTAATATCCGCCCCCCCCCTTCCCCTGAACTAGAGTATTAAGAAGGCATTTTGATGTCATCGTCACTTGTGCGTAAGCTCATGTACACTCCCATACATCTTAACTGTTAACAACCGTACTGTATACCAGCCTATGAGACAGCGCCCGACTTTTTTGAGACAGTGTATATGAGTAATGTCTTATAATGTCATCTCATATGATGTAAAATAAGGTCATTGAAATTAATGCTTGTTTTGATGGTTGACACTCAGAAAGCTATGGGCAACGGTCTCATATGGACAAATTGAGGTTAGTTAACCACCGGAGACATCATATCGCCCGCTTAGAATAACAAGGTTCTAATTCGAATTTGTGACCAAAATGAGTTACAGCCACTGGGTTATAGTCCATGAATTAATCTATCATGGTACAAATTATGAAAGTTGTATCTTGAGACAATTTTGTGGGAAGTGCAAAATAACAAGATTCTAGCTCTATAAAGCCCTATTACAGTCAAATTTTCAAACGCGAATATCGCGGTTCGACAAAAGTCCACACAGAACCATGATATGCTAAGGCGACGATATGCATTGTGCTCAATAAAGAAATGAAATATTTATGGAGGCTATGTTGAAGAGTTATAATATTCATTGTGAATTATAGAAATATTGATTGATTTTGTTGAAGAAATTTATGGGTTCACCTCATTTATAATTTTATAAATCATTAATTTTTAAATGTTAATCTTTCAAACAAAATGACACACTTGTAATTCATCTGAATATGTGATGACATGTTCACCTGCCGTAATTTGACAGTTCATTTAACCCGATAGTGATATTTGTAATGTCTGCACCGATCACTTGACGCAATTAATATAACGGGGAAAACTTGGTTGTATACTGCTATTGTGCAGCATTTAACTCCCAACCAATCTGGAAACAATGCTGCATTACTTTAGTAGCCCTGTCACATTCAATGGAAACACAAAACACAACTTGCAATGTGTTTGACAAACTGGCAAGTGGGAAGGAGATTGAACTCTGGCCCATAAACACGTGATCTACATGAGACGTAAATCGTACGCGCTTGATAACATGATGGGGGAACATGATGGGGAACAAAGTGTGAGTACTATGAGCATAGTTGTGACAGGGCTGGTCTAGAATCAATAGCATAGATTCTATCAACGTATATGAGTATAGTTGTGACAGGGCTTGCCTAGAATTTATAGGATACCATTGATAGATTCTATCAACGTATATGAGTATAGTTGTGACAGGGCTTGCCTAGAATTTATAGGATATCATTGATAGATTCTATCAACGTATATGAGCATAGTAATGACAGGGCTTGCCTAAAATTAATAGGATATCATTGATAGATTCTATCAACGTATATGAGCATAGTAATGACAGGGCTGGTCTAGAATCTATAGGATATAATTGATTGATTCTGTCAACATGAAATTCTTGATAGATCAGTTGTTTCTGAAGGATTAAAAATAACAATGAAATTATTAAATTTAGTCTTTGAATTCCATCTTTAACATCTGACAGAAGCGCAATTATTTATTTTATTTATTTTTTTACCAAATGAAACTTTACCTCAAAGAATTAAATATAATTTGAGCTTTAGATATCAGGTTATTGTTAGCAAACATCTTTAGTGTTGGGCAGTAGGAAGCATTTGATTGTCAGGTATTAATTTTTTTTAATCCATTTGTGAAATCATGTGCAATATTTGGCATCTCTGCTTATTTTTCAAATGTTAAATACAATATCAAAAGATCTCAAATAAAATTCGCTACGTCATCGTTTTTTTAGATGTATATTTTAGAATTTATTCGACGTAACATTTTTTAAAAAACTCAATTTTGAATGTGTATGAGTTTATAACCTTGAACTCTATCATTTTTGAGGTGAGGGGTCGACATCACTTATCTCAAGTTAAATTACCTTTGTTTGACCCCAGAGATTTTTTAAGACTATTTCCTTGTCTTAATTTATTCATTGTCCACATAAACGTTAAGGTTTCTCGAAACACTGCAATGAGGTAATAATAGAGTCTTTTATAAAAATTTCTAGGACAAAAAGCGGGTTTTTGTGTTTGGTTTAAATGTATGGTATGGCTTTATAAAGGTTTGTGTGTTTGGTTTAAATGTACGGCATGGCTTTATAAAGGTTTATGTGTTTGGTTTAAATGTACGGCATGGCTTTATAAAGGTTTATGTGTTTGGTTTAAATGTATGGCATGGCTTTATAAAGGTTTATGTGTTTGGTTTAAATGTACGGCATGGCTTTATAAAGGTTTTTGTGTTTGGTTTAAATGTATGGTATGGCTTTATAAAGGTTTTTGTGTTTGGTTTAAATGTATGGTATGGCTTTATTAAGGCGTGCACACAGCCAGATTTGACTAGTTGGCAGGATTTGAGATCACTAATGTAAACTATTCTTTGAAGTGTTGTACTTGTCCTGTCTCAGCCGTGAGTCGGACCTCACAGCTTCTCTATCCACTGTTTATTGTATAAGACTTGGCTCAGGATGACTGCTTGATGCTAGATATAAAAGGTATTTTTATCCATGGCAAGGGATTTTTTAGGGAGGCTCAGAACTCAGGTTAATAGTATTAGCTTTTGTGTTTATTTTTTTAACATTTTAATGCTTTACTCGTTGATCTTGTTACATAAAATTGTGGATTGGATTTTAAAAACAAGATCATTGGCATCTATCAAATAATTCCCATGACTCAATGTTGACATAAAATAAAACATTCCCTGCTTTGATGTGTTGAGATTTATGAATTAGGTAGTGAAATGTAGGTTGGTGTTTGATTCTGGATATAAATTATAAATTTTATAAATTCTTCTGCACAAGTCTGTGTGTGTGTCTGCGTCTCTCTCTCCATGCGCCTGTATGTATGCAATCATCTTGTCCAGAGCAGTGATTCTCAAAATGTTTAGTAAGGCAGACCAGCAGGAACTTTTTCATTGCTCCAGGGACCAGTGGACTATTTTACCTGTACGGACGAGGTGGTGAAATGTAATTTATTTTATTATGTGTTTCGTTTTATGTGCTTGTCGAAAAATTCACATATACTATACGGTTGTTATTAATGAAATTGACATATTCTATAGGGTTGTTTTTAATGTTCGCAAATGGAGGATTATATTTTTTTGTCCTTTCTGAATAACTTCTGTGGACCGGCAGAGGATGGCCCACGGTCCTTTGACCCATCTCTTTGAGTAGCACTGGTCAAATTTTGTATGTGTTTATCTTGTCTAGAGTGAGGGCAGTTCAACGTTTTGTCAATCCACCTCCATTATCCGTGACGTTATCAAAGAAATCAACGTAAAGCTCAACCTACTCCCACCTGATATCTCTGGATTAGTCAGTCAACTAACTCTCAGGACNCCCCCACCCCCTGCCAGGCTCTAGCGATTGACTTTTCTTATCAAGAATTCTTGGCAATAATTATTTGTGCTGTCAACCCCAAAAACTGATTTTTTCTTGTTCGTTTGTTGTCATCAGTCTTTAGGCCGTTCGTTTGTTGTCATCAGTCTTTAAGCCATAGTCAAAGTGAAACGTGTTGTGATACTTTTAACAAATTTGGGATCAAACTCCTGTCATATTTTCATGTGGTTTGCTAAATGAAAATTTAAAAAAAAACATTGCTGATTTAGATTTGACAAAAACAATTTTAACTCTTTTCACGGACAGAATAAATGATTTGATCATAAAGAATATTCTAAACGTGCACTGACTTTTTGGGATCATAAATAATGTTAGCAATGTATGTTAGCAATGTATGTTAATGGTTATTTTGTTTACAAGTACTTACTGTTTGGACCATTTTAGTTTGTGGTTTATGATAACTTGGTTAAACACAACAGTCCCTGTGTATCATGTTAAACACAGCAGTCCCTGTGTATCATGTTAAACACAGCAGTCCCTGTGTATCATGTTAAACACAGCAGTCCCTATGTATCATGGTCAGTGGCTTGGCTAGGGGGTGGGCTGCCCCGGGTGACACCATCAGGGGTGTGACACCAGAATGTAAAATTCTATCTATTCCCTTTCTTTGGCACTGGAAAACTCGGAGGAGTTCTATGGGTTAAATCCTGAGGGGGTGACACCATGAGCTACCTCCCCAGGTAACATCAACCCTAGTGACGCCTCTGATCATGGTAGTTAATCACAGCAGTCCCTGTTCATCATGATGGTTAGTTTAGCTTGTCTCTACTCTCACCATCTGTAATTTTATGCTTCAATTTCAATGTGTTTACTTGGCTTCTCACTTGTGGATATTCTAACTGTAGACTGTCTCCAGCTAAATGGTTCAATAGACTGTCTCCAGCTAAATGGTTCAATGGACTGTCTCCAGTGGTTCCATAGACTGGTCTCATTAGACTGTCTCCAGTTAAATGGTTCAATAGACTGGTCTCATTAGACTGTCTCCAGTTTAATGGTTCAATAGACTGGCCTCATAACTTGCTGAGCCTTTTATCTGGCTACATTATCAAATAGAGAAATAACAGAATTTAAACAAATTAACTGTTTACAATGTGTTCACGTCAAAGGGGAGGGAATTAACTGACAATCATCACAGCTTCCTTAATTGACATAACTAAGTTGTTTCCCTTGTTTCTTTTATTGGCTTCTAACATTGTTTTTATGTGCTGTAAGGTGTGATAATTGTATATATTTGTATTCATCCACATGATGGGTTGAGTGAGTTGATAATTGTATATATATTTGTATTCATCCACACGATGGAGTGAGTGAGTTATACAAAGGTTTCTGAAATAAAAACTTTTTCACATGAAACTTTTTTGTCTCAATTTCTAAATTGCTTGCAAGATGATTGGTTATTATTAAGATAGATTAAAAACCTTTTAAATTCTTATTATAAAAATATTAGGGCTGCAGAATTTACCGATTAATTGGTAATTTTTTTATCGATTTAAATTTAATTTAATCAATAATAGCCCTAAAAAATATATTAAGCATACTATGGTAAATATTTTTTGAGTATTTTACAAAATTTGGTTTTTTGCTAATATTCAAGGCCAGTATAAAA
The DNA here is from genome assembly GCA_002072015.1 of Radix auricularia. Lineage (NCBI taxonomy): Eukaryota > Metazoa > Mollusca > Gastropoda > Lymnaeidae > Radix > Radix auricularia. The sequence continues at coordinate 34,467 of MUZC01001322.1, forward strand.
ATAAAGCGATGTCTAAAACTAATATAAATTTGGTGGCTATTTTACACATTAAAGAAGACTCTAGCGTCCTACGTTCTTAAGCATATTCTGGAAAAATCGTTTTTGTGTATTTTACAATGTTTTGCAGAGATATACCGATGGGAAAATAAATATGTTTCTTTCAAAACTAGTAACATGTCTTAAAAATGGTGACTTTAAATTAATATCAAGTATGAAATAGGACTGGCTGTTTATTTACAATCAAACGGCTTGCTGTACAGGGAAATAAAAATTATTTAAAACAAAGATCAAACAACAGCAAAATGTTTTTGTTAAATTATGGTTTATTTGCTATATTCTATGTTCCATATATTAATTTCTGCATACCACGGGGACAAGGAATTTTTTTTAATATTATATACAACAGTTAAACTATGTACAAGCCTTTTGCTAATAAGACTTTAAGACAAATCACCACTAAATGATAAGTGTAATCATCTGCCTATGGGCCTGCGTTGCATGCACACAATCTAAACGTTAGAAAACAAAATATGCATTTGAAGATGATCCTTAAATCACAATACAAGTTGTTTACTTTCCAGACCAATTGTGCTTCTTTTTGTTTGTTGATTAAATGGAAATCATTTAATAGGTGTTTGCATCAATGTTAATCATTTAATAGGCGTTTGTATCAGTGTTAATCTGTATCTCATCCTTTCTAATCAGATCCATCGACTATTCTGCGCAAAATGATTTTCACAGAAAATCAAATCATTTATCTCTTTCAATAAGAATTCAAGCCTCAGGTAAAATTGATTTTAGAACTGATGAGATGATGTGAAGACATTCAAAGTGTTGATGTATAAATAGATGCCAGTTAAAGACATCGATATATATATATATCCTTAATTGTTTGTGTAATTTGTATTATGTTCATAAAGCTAGTTTTCAAAAAAAAAACAAAAAAAAAAAACTATTGCAGCCAATACTGATCAACATCTTTGCCATTCATCATAGGTTGACACAGCAACTAGACCTTGTCCCACTTTTATTTATGTTCATTCATTCATTGATGATTTAATGAAACAAAATATAATGAAGTTTTTTTCCGGCTTAAATTAAGATTGTTTACTTTTAACCTCATCTATACTAGTATGGACAATATAAATTTACTTTCCATTTTTACAAGCAACAATGTAAGAAAATTTAGTGCTATTTAAAGGTACAAGATTTATTTAGATTAAGATTAAATAATTGTCTAAGTCTAATTTCAGGCCATAAATGTTAGACAAATGAAATTTTTTTTTTTTTGAATTACTTCTATCATCACAGAAATGGTCAAATAAAACTGCATACAAATTTAATCAAATTTAGTTTTAATAAAAAATAGTTCTTTAAAAATTCTGTTAAGCTGAATAGAATGTTTTTTAAAAATTAGGGAAATAAATTCACACCAGAACAGTATAGGTGTGGTGAAAAAAGAAAAATTAAATTAGTTCTAATAATACCTTTCACTAGTTTGCCATCAGTGTTTAATATTTAATTACACATGTTAAAAAACTCAAAAAAAAAAAAATGCTAGCATTTAAAAAATGTCTATTGAATTGTATAACTGGCATGTCATATGAGAATAAACTCATTAAATTCTATGAAATCAGAAGCAGCCCCAAATGTAAACAGTTTTCAAGCTGGTCTTAAAATTTCATAAAATTATTGTATTTTCTGCTTGGTGCTGGATGAGCAGATACTTTTTGGTTCATTCAATATAATAATTACAATGAATATTAATAAAAGGGCCAGTAATTACATGAATATTTAGATCAGTAATTAGTTCCTTCACTTGAAATAGTAAACAGTATTACAGGAGGCATAGTCTGGGTAAAATATGTTAGTATTAATAGCTGATAGGTTTGGTGTTAGTTACATGCACAAACAAGCCAGAAATTTGAGAACATTTATTTTTATAGAACATTCTCTTACCATTCTTTTGTTCTTCGCAATAAAAAAAAATAGTTTTAAAAAAAATAATAATAATTTTTAACTAAAAAAATAAAAACAGAATCAAGTCAACTGAAATTATTTTGCTAGATTTCAACAATAAAATGTTGACTAATTATGTCTCTGACTTGACATTATGATATACTGAGTGCACTTATTGTTTGCATCAAACCAATGCTGGCAACTGAGATGATTGAAACAACGCAGCTGAAATAATTTTTATGATGTCCTAAGACAGCCATGGAGCCCCTAGATGATTGAAACAATTCAGCTAAGATTATTATGATGATGCCCAAACTTACAAAACGTTACTAGTAACTTAGTTACACAAAGGGTGTTTTATAGGCTCAGTAACAAACTTCAATCTGACACACACTCCAGGATGTGATCAATGATGGTAATACGTGCCACTCACAAAACATTTATAATAGCAGCATTTTAAAACGATCCATTTGTTTGAATATGTCCTCAGTAATTCTTCTAAAATAATATGTTCTACCTCCCCTTTCCCTTCTTTTTATAAATAATATCCTTCAAAAATGGACTTAAAAAAAAACCCATTAAAAATTATCTGCTAATATTTAAGATATTTCTCTTGGAATAAAATTGAAAATTAAAAGAGTATGATATGGGCTGCAACTGTGTCTTCTCATGTACTGATAGATCAAGTCCAACACAGAGTAAAGTGAGGGCTCAGAGGGCCACACTAACAATTACTGAAGACAATTCAGTTTCATGCAAAATTCTCATGGTAAACAAAGTGACCATGAGGCTAGATGGAGATGGAGACTCTCCCAAAAAATAACCTTTCACTTTCTCTAGAGTTTAACCTGCCACTCTCCAAGAGTTTAACATGCCACTCTCCTAGAGTTTAACCTGCCACTCTCCTAGAGTTTAACCTGCCACTCTCCTAGAGTTTAACCTGTCACTCTCCTAGAGTTTAACCTGTCACTCTCCTAGAGTTTAACATTTTCTGAGTCCAACATGGTGGGTGGGGATTATGTGAAGGAATGTTGCATATCAACAATGTATCGCTACAAGAAAAATCTGGCAACACTGGCCAGGAGGAATCATTTGGTCACTATCAGCCAACAGCATCAGCCAACACCATCAACCAATAGAAACAGCCATCATGCAAACAAGCCATTGAATAAATCTACTAAAAATATCTATGGACATCACACAAAGCCCTAGAACAGCCATGATGACAATAATATACAACCATTGTGAAAAATAATTATGATAAAATAATCATGAAATAAAGTAGAAATGATTATAATGGTCATGCTCAAATCTTAACCCAAATTGAAACAAGGGAAAATTTGTTGTGTTATTAGTTGCGTCTTAAACATCCAACTGCCAAATTTGTAACCAATTCTTCTTACAAATAATATTTTTAAATATTCAAAAAATAATCAATCTAAAGGTAACTTAATTTATCTTTTGATATTCTCCCCATCCATGTTTTTTTTAAAATCTCCCCTGACCCTATTTCCTCAAAACCCAATAATACTGAAGAGTTCTCTCTCTTGGACAAGATTTATCCCCCCTTTCTCTTCTTTCCCCTAAATGTGTGCCCATGATTACGCCACAGCACCAGAATCCAAGTCCTTTAATAGTGACCACAACAGAGCCAACTAGATCAAACAAGACTGACTGTGTGTGTCTGTGTGTGTGTGTGCCTGTGTGTGTGTGTCTGTGTGTGTGTGTGTCTGTTTCAGTGGTCCAGGATTCTCAGGTTGCCAGACACAATCTTGTTCTCAAGAATGGATCCCATGGGGATGTCAATCTTCTCACCGTGGTTGGCAATGATGATGACAGTACCCTGGGGATGGAGGCAATGATAGCATTATGATACCGATTGGGGATGGGGGCAATGATACCAATTGGGGATGGGGGCAATGATACCAATTGGGGATGGGGGCAATGATACCAATTGGGGATGGGGGCAATAATAGCATTATGAAACCAATTGGGGATGGGGGCAATGATAGCATTATGATAGCAATTGGGGATGGGGGCAATGATAGCATTATGACACTAATCAGGATGGGTGCAATGATAGCATTATGGCACCAATTGGGGATGGGGGCAATAATATCATTATGATACCATTTGGGGATGGGGGCAATGATAGCATTATGACACCAATTGGGGATGAGGGCAATGATAGCATTATGACACCTATTGGGGATGGGGGCAATTATTGCATTATGAAACCAATTGGGGATGGGGGCAATGATGACAGTACCCTGGGGATAGGGGCAATGATAGCATTATGATACCAATTGGGGATGGGGGCAATGATAGCATTATGATACCAATTGTGGATGGGGGCAATTATAGCATTATGAAACCAATTGGGGATGGGGGCAATGATAGCATTATGATACCAATTGGGGATGGGGGCAATGATAGCATTATGATACTAATTGGGGATGTGGGCAATGATGATGACAGTACCCTGGGGATAGGGGCAATGATAGCATTATGATACCAATTGGGGATAAGGGCAATGATAGCAATATGATACCAATTGGGGATGGGGGCAATGATAGCATTATGACACCAATTGGGGATGGGGGCAATAATAGCATTATGATACCAATTTGGGGAATGGGGCAATGATAGCATTATGACACCAATTGGGGATGGGGCAAAAATAGCATTATGACACCAATTGGGGATGGGGGCAATGATAGCATTATTATACCAATTGGGGATAGGGGCAATGATAGCATTATGATACCAATTGGGGATGGGGGCAATAATAGCATTATGATACCAATTGGGGATGGGGCAATGATAGCATTATGACACCAATTGGGGATGGGGCAATAATAGCATTATTATACCAATTGGGGATAGGGGCAATGATAGCATTATGATACCAATTGGGGATAGGGGCAATGATAGCATTATGATACCAATTGGGGATGGGGGCAAAAATAGCATTATGATACCAATTGGGGATCGTGGCAATGATGATGACAGTACCCTGGGGATAGGGGCAATGATAGCATTATGATACCAATTGGGGATGGGGGCAATGATGATGACAGTACCCTGGGGATAGGGGCAATGATAGCATTATGATACCAATTGGGGATGGGGACAATGATAGCATTATGATACCAATTGAGGATGGGGGCAATGATAGCATTATGATACCAATTGGGGATAGGGGCAATGATAGCATTATGATACCAATTGGGGATAGGGGCAATGATAGCATTATGATACCAATTGGGGATGGGGGCAATGATAGCATTATGACACCAATTGGGGATAGGGGCAATGATAGCATTATGACACCAATCGGAGATGGGGGCAATGATAGCATTAAGACATTAATTGGGGATGGGGGCAATAATAGCATTAAGATACCAATTGGGGATGGGGGCAATGATAGCATTATGATACCAATTGGGGATGGGGGCAATGATAGCATTATGACACCAATCGGAGATGGGGGCAATGATAGCATTATGACATTAATTGGGGATGGGGGCAATAATAGCATTAAGATACCAATTGGGAATGGGGACAATGATAGCATTAAGATACCAATTGGGAATGGGGGCAATGATAGCATTAAGATACCAATTGGGGATGGGGGCAATGATAGCATTATGATACCAATTGTGGATGGGGGCAACGATAGCATTATGATACCAATTGGGGATGGGGGCAATGATAGTGGGACGTGGTGGTCGAGAGGTAGCGCTCTCGACTGTCATACCGATGGTCACGAGTTCGAATCCACACGAAAGTGAAGATTTGTTCTCGGGGCCTGAGGAGTCCCCGAGTCACCCAGCTCCGAATGGGTACCTAACTAGACAATAGTTAGGCGGCTGGGGTAATGCGTGGAACCCCTATAGCCGTGGCCTGTGACCGCTGCATCACTTGCCAACCGATCATCTCTCATGGTCTGTGGACGCAATTATCTTCTGCATAGAAGGAGCGTCTGTATATCTAAGATAAGATAGCATTGTGATACCAATTGGGGATGGGGGCAATTATAGCATGATACCAATTGGGGATGGGGGCAATGATAGCATTATGATACCAATTGGGGATGGGGGCAATGATAGCATTATGATACCAATTGGGGATGGGGGCAATGATAGCATTATGACACTAATCAGGATGGGTGCAATAATAGCATTATGACAGCAATTGGGGATGGGGGCAATGATAGCATTATGATACCAATTGGGGATGGGGGCAATGATAGCATTATGATACCAATTGGGGATGGGGGCAATGATAGCATTATGATACCAATCGGGTATGGGGGCAATAATAGCATTATGACACCAATTGGGGATGGGGGCAATGATAGCATTATGACACCAATCGGGTATGGGGGCAATAATAGCATTATGACACCAATTGGGGATGGGGGCAATGATAGCATTATGATACCAATTGGGGATGGGGGCAATGATAGCATTATGATACCAATTGGGGATGGGGGCAATGATGATGACAGTACCCTGGGGATAGGGGCAATGATAGCATTATGACACCAATCGGGGATGGGGGCAATAATAGCATTATGACACCAAATGGGGATTGGGGCAATGATAGCATTATGATACCAATTGGGGATGGGGGCAATGATAGCATTATGATACCAATAGGGGTTGGGGGCAATGATGATGACAGTACCCTGGGGATAGGGGCAATGATAGCATTATTATACCGATTGGGGATGGGGGCATCGATAGCATTATGATACCAATTGTGAATGGGGGCAATGATAGCATTATGAAAACAATTGTGGATGGGGGCAATGAAAGCATTATGATACCAATTGGGGATGGGGGCAATGAAGAAGACAGTTCCCTGGGGATAGGGGCAATGATAGCATTATGATACCATTTTGGGATGAGGGCAATAATAGCATTATGACAACAATTGGGGTTTGGGGCAATGATAGCATTATGATACCAATTGGGGATGGGGGCAATAATGATGACAGTACCCTGGGGATAGGGGCAATGATAGCATTATGATACCAATTGGGGATGGGGGCTATTATACCAATTGGGGATGGGGGCAATTATACCAATTGGGGATTGGGGCAATGATACCAATCGGGGATGGGGGCAATGATACCAATTGGGGATGGGGGCAATAATAGCATTATGATACCAATTGGGGATGAGGGCAATGATCATGACAGTACCCTGCAGATAGGGGCAATGATAGCATTATGATACCAATTGGGGATGGGGGCAATGAT
>MUZC01001322.1:70766-89567 GCA_002072015.1 Radix auricularia
AGGCGGGGCAGTTGTAAGAAGCTTGTTGAGCTCCTTGTTCATTGCGGACTGCGCATCCTTCCTCATGGCGTCGCGGAACTCGACATCACTGGGCGTCCGCTTGTGGCCCTTGCTGAAGTTTGTCTGAAAGAAAGAGAGACACAATCGTTGAGTGTGAGGAGGAGGAGGAAAAAAAGAAAAAATGTGAACCAATTAATTCAAGAATTCTTATTTGTGTCACTTTCAATACACTTAAAATAGAAATGACCTTAATCTTTAATGAAATAAATCATCAGTAATACTTTTTGGGAAAATTGGGAGCAATCCATTATGAACGAATATGAAATATATAGTATATATTAGGGCTGCGGAAATTATCTATTTTTTTCTTGATTAATCGCTTTAAATTTTTTATCGATAAAATGGCGATTAATATGAAAGAAAATATTTTAAACAATGTTTTTGATTTATTAATAAATAATTAATTATTAATAATAGCTTGTTTTTTATGTACAAACTTCTCCATTTAAAAAAAAGATTTTCAAAGTGTAAACTTTAAAATAAGCAGGTTTTATAAGGAAAATGATATTCAAAAAATAAACATTGTTTTTACGTAATTGGCAATAAAAAAAAATCAAATTCATTGACATTATATTGAACAACTTATATTTAAATATAACTACTAAAAACACAATTTTTTAAAATTAAAAAAAACTTAAGTTATGGGCATTTTATGAAATTTTCAGTTTACTGACGTCATAAATCTTATTTTTAGCTTTAATCAAAATTATCGATTAATTATTCGGTAATTTTTCAAAAGTTAACGATTAAATTTAAATTAATCGATAACAGCCCTAATATATATATATGTGTGTGTGTATGTATATATACACATACACACTCCCACATACATAGAGAGAGATATAAAAAATTAATAGTTTTTTTTTTGTTACCTTTTTTTTAAAAGCGGCTATAGATTATATGCTTAGGATGGGTTGGGTTGAAAATTTTTTTATTCTGCTAATAAAAACGATCAAGAATTTCCAACTGATTGGCTAAACAAAATGCATTTAAATTTAACCGCAAATTTTAAAAAAAATCTGCAATGAGAAATAGAAAGGAAAAAAAAATTCACATTATGCACAGTTAAAAAAAAAAAACAACAATCAAAATAAAAAACCAACTTTTTTGAAATTCATATACTTCACCCTGTCAAACATTTTCCCCCAAAGTTTTAATTTAAAAACTCCAGGTCTAAATTATCTTGACAACCTGCAGTGATTAAATAATCAAGAGGGAAAAAACAAGCAACAACAACAAAGAAACTCAACCGGGTGAAAGAGAACTGGAAGTAAAAAAAAAAAAACAACTTAAGTAAATAAACTGGTTTGACGGTAGTGGGATTTCTCTTTTTTTTGGGAGGCTTTTTGTGTTGGCAAGGGTTAGGGATAATTATTGATATATACAAATTTTTTTTTTTAAAGAAAAAAAAAACAGTAGGACTTACATCAGTAACAAAGAGAGCCTGGTATATTCTCATTAAGTCCCCCATGCTGGTGGGACATCTGACCAATGAGGACACAAAGACTTAAGTTTCTGCTCTATAACGTGGGGACACTACTATTTCTTCTTACTGGGTCCCAATAACGTACTGATAATTAGCCAGACTACTTGCTCCATTGATTGGATTAACAGTAGGTTTAAGATGAGATCGAGGACATGTAGTGAGAAACATTTAAGGCTTTTGGCTTGGGCCTATGGGACGTGTAAGGTAAAATCCGTGAATTTAAGGAAAACAAAAATTTAAAAAGGATTTTTAAAAAAAATTGTTTAAAAAGTTTCCTTGATAGTTTTCCTAATCAGCTTTTGAATGGGGCATGGTGGTCCATTGGCAGCACGCTCGACGGTGTCGACGGTGGTTGAGTGGCAGCGCGCTCGAACTAGCATACCAATAATCACTGGTTTGAATACATGCGAAGGCAAAGACTTGTTCCTAAGGCCTAGGGCGTCCCTGAGTCCATCCAGCTCAGAATGGGTACCTAACATTAGTTAGGTGGCTGGGTAATGCGTGGAACCTTCATAGCCGTGGCATGTGAATGCTGATCACTTGCCAACAGATCATCCTTCACGGTCTGTGGACGCAATTATCTTCTGCATAGCAGTGTCTGTATATTCAAGGTACGATAATTACTTGGAGTCTGCTATTTGCACGTTTATCTATCAGCTTCATTATTTAAACAATTAGTTGGAGTTTGTTACTTGGACATATATCTATAGTCTTTAGACACACCCAAATTTTATATTCATCAATTGAGTTATGACACAACATACTTTATATTTGACCTGATTTTGCTTACGACCCCTGTTTTTCTGATTATGTCAATGACGCCTGTTGTTCTGATTATGTCAATGACGCCTGTTGTTCTGATTATGATATAGACCCCTGTTCTGATTATAATATAGACCCCTGTTCTGATTATGATATAGACCCCTGTTGTTCTGATTATGTCAATGACCCCTATTGTTCTGATTATGATAAAGACCCCTATTGTTCTGATTATGATATAGACCCTTGTTGTTCTCATTAATTATGCCAATGACCGGTATTGTTCTGACTATGCCAATGACCCCTGTTGTTCTGATTATGCTATGACCCCTATTGTTCTGATTATGTCAATGACCCCAATTGATCCGATTAGGCCAATGACCCCTGTTGTTCTCATTAATTATGCCAATGACCTCTATTGTTCTGATAATGCCAATGACCCCTGTTGTTCTGATTATGCTATGACCCCTATTGATCTGAAATGCCAATGACCCCTGTTGTTCTCATTTATTATGTCAATGACCCCCGTTGATCTGATTTTGCTTATGACCCCTCTGATGTCACTGAATAGAATGGTAAATGACATTAGATCCCTATTCCCTCCACTGTGTGTGTCAGTTACCTTTACAAAGAGCCATGATACCTTATTAGGAGTTTCATGAAGATCCAATGAAATCTTATGCCTTGCAAGTCCCTCATGCAAATAGTGGTGAATAGAACCAGCTACTAGCAAACAGTGAAAACCAACTGGCTCTTAAAACAAACGCAACATGAGAAACAAACTGGCCATTGGATTTAGTTACCATTAGTTACACACACATTTAATTTTAGTGAGACACAATTGTGTTTTCACCCAGTAGATATCTAGAAACAAAACTCAGTATTAGGGGTTTCCACTCAGATAAAGTTAGGGGTCTCCACTCAGATAAAGTTAGGGGTCTCCACTCAGATAAAGTTAGGGGTCTCCACTCAGATAAAGTTAGAGGTCTCCACTCAGATAAAGTTAGGGGTCTCCACTCAGATAAGCTAGGGGTGTCCACTCTGATAAAGTTAGGGGTCTCCACTCAGATAAAGTTAGGGGTCTCCACTCAGATAAAGTTAGGGGTCTCCACTCAGAAAAAATTAGGGGTCTCCACTCTGATAAAGTTAGGGGTCTCTACTCAGATAAAGTTAGGGGTCTCCACTCAGATAAAGTTAGGGATCTCCTCTTAGATAAAGTTAGGAATTTCCACTCAGATAAAGTTAGAGGTCTCTACTCAGATAAAGTTAGGGGTCTCCACTCAGATAAGCTAGGGGTGTCCACTCTGATAAAGTTAGGGGTCTCCACTCAGATAAAGATAGAGATCACCACCTAACAAAGAAACAAGCTTCATGTTCTGGGCCCCACATTGAAAGCCATCGATTGCATAAAGTCACGCGACCTTTGTTAATTTGCCGAGGCAATTAAAACTTCGACATAAACAAGACAGTAAATTTTGAAACAGCTTTGACCCTCCACATTTTCCCACTTTATGAGCAAATTACACGTACAAGTCTATCTTAAGAGAGAGATAGAATAGCGGATTTGTCAGTAGCCAAGAAAGCGAAATCACTGGTATGGTCAATGTAAAAGATGTCATATAACGTAATGGTACCAACTCTCAAATCACTGGAACAAACATGCTACCAAAATCTAATAGTGATCCAGGTAACAAAAATGCTACCAAAATCTGATAGTTATCCTGGTAACAAAAATGCTACCAAAATCTGATAGTTATCCTGGTAGCAAACATGCTACCAAAATCTAATAGTGATCCAGGTAACAAAAATGCTACCAAAATCTGATAGTTATCCTGGTAGCAAACATGCTACCAAAATCTGATAGTTATCCTGGTAGCAAACATGATACCAAAATCTAATAAAGATCCAGGTAAATCTGATAGGTACATCAGCCCAAACATTGTCTAGATCAGAATAATCTCGAAAACGTCAAATTCTGATGAGGCTTTTGAAAGAGACGTTAATTTGATCTGGGTACGAAAGTAAGGATAGGTTAGGGCACCTCTTCATCACAGACAACATCCACAAAATTGACGTGTCCACCCAGACAGACCGACATAACACCAACTGTATCTCACACCCCTCCCCTCCCCCAGGAAACAATGTCAATCAAACATTTTATAACTGTTTTACTATCTACTTTACAATCAGATTTGTGTTCACAGGCTAGACTTCCTTCTGGGGGGACAATCATAGAGTTGATAAACAAGGAGGCGTGTAACTATTGGTGAAAGGTAGGGACATCTCTGTACAGGTGTAGCTGGTCAGTTTATTCATGAGGCCAGGTCAGTCAACTGGACAACTACCTGTCAACTAGGCGACTATCTGTCAACAAGACAACTACCTGTCAACTAGACAACTACCTGTCAGCTGGACAACTACCTGTCAACTTGACAACTACCTGTCAACTAGACAACTACCTGTCAACTAGACAACTACCTTTCAACTAGACAACTACCTGTCAACTAGACAACTACCTGTCAACTAGACAACTACCTGTCAACTTGACAACTACCTGTCAACTAGACAACTACCTGTCAACTAGACAACTACCTGTCCATGAAATAATTTGAGAAAGTTCTATACATCTCTTCAGCAATAAACGTTGATTAAGAAGCTATGGGGGTGTAACACTTTGTGGTCATTCCACTAGTCAAGTGGTCAGTCCAAAACCACGTGACTAATTCAATTACTCAAGTTGTCAAATTAGTGTTAAAAAAATTGTAATTAATTTCATTGGCGGAAAATACCAGCTAGGGAATAAATCGTTTAAGATCTCATTTCAGTAGTTAAAAAACCAAAACCTATCAATGACTTGAAACAAAATTGAGCCAAGGCAAAAGTTTATTAACTGATGGAAAGCTATCTCCATTTTTTATTTATTATTATTTTTTTTTTTACAGAGGAGCCAACTACCTCAAAAAATGTTGTCGCATAGCGAAAAAGTCTACGTGTATAAGTCATAAGCCGGCCCCAGCTTGGTTCCCTTCTCTCCTTATTTAGCAATTATTTGCCTACCTTCACTCGTTATTTATCAGGATATTGTCTCCCTTCAGTCGTTATTTAACAAGTTGCCTCCCGTCAGTCTCGTGCCCCATAAACTACTGGCGAGAGACTTTCCTAGACATGATGAGCACTTCCAGATAGGGAATATGTGTGCGGGTTTTACTATTTTATAACGGAATTATAATAATTGAAAAAAAAAGTAAATTTGTGCAATAGAAAAAAATCTGCGCAATAATTTTTCTCAAAAGATAATGTTTGTTTGAAATACTGGGGGGAAAAAAGTCAAACAATGGCGACGTAAATTTCCTTAAGTAAAAGTTAGCAGAGGTGGGGGCAGGCCGCCCCGGGTGACACCATCACAAGGGGTGACACCAAAATGTAAAATTCTGTATGTTCCCGTTACTTGCCACTGAAAGACTCGAGGGAGTTCTATGGAGTAAGTTGTGAGGGGGGTGACACCATGAGCTACCGCCCCGGGTACATCAACCCTAGTGACGTCTATGTATTTTAGTATAATAAATATTTTTAAAATTAAAAACAAAAGCATTTTTTAAAAAAGAGTTTCCGCAACTATAATAATATTTTAATGGCACGTTTCTTTGTCTGTGTCATTTATGACACCTATGTTTTAAATCTCCATAGGCAAAGGGTATTGAAGGACCAAAGACTAGGGTTTTGGTGGATCAAAGGCTAGGGTTTTGGTGGATCAAAGACTAGGGTTATGGTGGATCAAAGACTAGGGTTTTGGTGGATCAAAGACTAGGGTTTTGGTGGATCAAAGACTACGGTTTTGGTGGATCAAATACTATGGTTTTGGTGGATCAAAATCAAAGACTAGGGTTATGGTGAATCAAAGACTAGGGTTTTGTTGGATCAAAGACTAGGGTTTTGGTTGATCAAAGAATAGCGCTTTGGTGGATCAAATACTAGGGTTGTGGTGGATCAAAGACTAGGGTAATGGTGGATCAAAGACTAGGGTTTTGGTTGATCAAAGGCTAGGGTTTTGGTAATCCGAAGGCTAGGGTTTTGGTGGATCGAAGGCTAGGGTTTTGGTGGATCAAAGACTAGGGTTTTGGTGGATCAAAGACTAGGGTTTTGGTAGATCAAGTACTAGGGATTTGGTGGATAAAAGACTAGGGTTTTGGTGGATCAAAGACTAGGGTTTTGGTTGATCAAAGACTAGGGTTTTGGTGGATCAAATACAAGGGTTTTGGTGGATCAAATACTAGGGTTTTGGCGGATCAAAGACTAGGGTTTTGGTGGATAAAAGACTAGGGTTTTGGTGGATCAAAGACTAAGGTTTTGGTGGATCAAATACAAGGGTTTTGGTGGATCAAATACAAGGGTTTTGGTGGATCAAAGACTAGGGTCTTGGTGGATCAAAGACTAGGATTTTGGTGGATCAAAGACTATGGTTTTGGTGGATCAAAGACTAGGGTTTTGGTGGATAAAAGACTAGGGTCTTGGTGGATCAAAGACTAGGATTTTGGTGGATCAAAGACTATGGTTTTGGCGGATCAAAGACTAGGGTTTTGGTGGATAAAAGACTAGGGTTTTGATGGATCAAAGACTAGGTTTTGGTGGATCAAAGACTAGGGTTTTAGTGGATCAAATACAAGGGTTTTGGTGGATCAAAGACTAAGTAACTAACAGTAAAACAAAACAAGGTCAGTTTTATACCCCACCCCCCTCGAGCCCACCCGTAACTAGGTCGAGCATAGACATAACTAGGTCAAGTTTGTACACATCTGTAACTATGTCGAGCACACACCGTAACTAGGTCAAGCGCACCCGTCAGTAGGTCAGGTTTATTTATACACACCTGTGTGATTGATCTGAGCGAGAGGACGTCCATCTTGTGACGTAATCCTTTCTGAGAGCACACGCGACGTGTGAGACTAAACAGCTGGCTTCACGGGCATGTGTATGTATCACAGAGATGGTCTTATGTGTGTCATATATATCACATAGAGTCTTATGTGGCAATATGTCAACAAATATCACAGAAACGGTCATAAGTGTAGCACATACATCACATAGACATCTTGATGTATCATGTATATCACATGTAGTCTTGTGTTATGAATATCTCTATGAATATCACCGAGACGGCCTAATATATAACATAAATGGTCTTATACATTAATTGTATCACGTATAGTCATGTAGAGGGAATGTATGTAACACACAATTGGTTCACACTTCTGGTGTAAATCAAATGTCCTATTCAAAATCACGGATTTGAACCCGATTCTAATGATAAAAATGTGGATAACGTTATGTACACTTATGATAAATCACAAAACAGGAGACACGCCACAAGAGTAAGCTCAGACGCCAGCCACGCTAAACTGAAACTAGGGACCGGGATCTCTGGAGCACTGTCTTAAAACACAAGAACTTCGGGAGTTTAAAAAAAAACAACAACAGTTTTGTTTTCAAATTACGTTGGCAGATTGCGTGAATATATATATATATAGAAAACGGACGTTGTTGTACATGTACACCATTGGAGGAGCAGTTGTTGTACATGTACACCATTCGAGGGTATCAGGGCAGTTGTTGTACATGTAGACCATTCGAGGGTATCAGGGCAGTTGTTGTACATGTACACCATTCGAGGGTATCAGGGCAGTTGTTGTACATGTACACCATTCGAGGGTATCAGAGCAGTTGTTGTACATGTACACCATTCGAGGGTATCAGAGCAGTTGTTACGGGTATGTTCACATTGAAGACTATTTCCTTCTTCAAAGTCAACTGTTCCCCAGGGCGAGAGAGCCGCCCAACAGGAAAAGGGGGGGGGGAGATGGGGGTGAATATACGAGAGTTAGTGGTGAACAAAAGTGGGGCGGGGCGGCAAGGATGCCCAGAAACACGCACAAAACATGAATCCCAGAACCCTGAAAATTCCACTCTCCTCATAAAAAAGGGGGTGGGGAGGCCTCTAGAACAATAGCCAAACGCCCCCCCCCCAAACCACTTTAAAACCACTGCCGTGAGCATGGTAACTAAAGAAATAACTTTTTTTTTTTAAATACGCTTGAGGGGAGATATCCAATTTAAAAAGAAAAATGTAAATAGTATTTTTGCTCCGTTACACGAAGACACAAGTTACACGAAGACACACGTTACACGAAGACACACGTTACACGAAGACACACGTTACACGAAGACACACGTTACACGAAGACACAGGTTACACGAAGACACACGTTACACGAAGACACACGTTACACGAAGACACAAGTTACACGAAGACACAAGTTACACGAAGACACAAGTTACACGAAGAAACACGTTACACGAA
The DNA here is from genome assembly GCA_002072015.1 of Radix auricularia. Lineage (NCBI taxonomy): Eukaryota > Metazoa > Mollusca > Gastropoda > Lymnaeidae > Radix > Radix auricularia. The sequence continues at coordinate 79,427 of MUZC01001322.1, forward strand.
GACACACGTTACACGAAGACACACGTTACACGAAGACACACGTTACACGAAGACACACGTTACACGAAGACACAAGTTACACGAAGACACAAGTTACACGAAGAAACACGTTACACGAAGACACAAGTTACACAAAGACACAAGTTACACGAAGACACAAGTTACACGAAGACACACGTTACACGAAGACACAAGTTACACGAAGACACACGTATTTCATTGTGCTATAATTTTGGTGATATTAAAAAAAACCTTCAAGGGTTACTTGAACTTTTGAACTAGGATTGATCTTGGTTTAGATCGCAAGTCAAACAAATACAATTCAATTGGTTGTCTATTACAGAGCCTCTAAAGGCGTAACCCGTAACAGTACAAAATAAGTGGTGCCCCGGGCAGTGGTTCAACAAGCAATGGCATCGGGGTGTCCTAAAATATACAAATATAGCATATAACGATTATTTCTAACTTCAAATTCTAACTCTTTAAGCACTCTGCACACCCCCCTCCCCCCCCACACAAAACACAAAACAAGGCAACTTTATGATTGACATAAGTCATCATCTAATGGGCCCCACTCCATGAATACAACATAAAATCTTCATATTAAATTCTGATTTATTAACTCGTCGCCCAAAAATACTACTACCACAACCACATACCACATGATATCACTGCCACAGCCCCCGCCCCCCCCCCCCCCCCCCCCCAGGGTGGGATCATCCCGCGGCTGCCCCAAAGAAACAATACTCGTACATGTGACGCAAATATGAACCATTTGTTCTCGGCCGCCGGCTCGAGAGACTTAACTTTATGGTTCACCCCAAGCCCCGACTCGCGTCAGGGGTCGTCCTGCAACCAACGTTTATTGACTTTGTCACATTCCTTTTTATGTTTTTCAGCCTCTGTCCGTGGCCCCTTACACAACATTCTTGTTTGTCTTAGTTAGAGAGTCTAATAATGGCGAACTATCCAGCATCTGCTACTACAGGACTGTGTGGTGAAAGTGAGGGAAGCCCAGGTCCTCCATACACCAGGACTGTGTGGTGAAAGTGAGGGAAGCCCAGGTCCTCCATACACCAGGACTGTGCGGTGAAAGTAAGTGAAGCCCAGGTCCTCCATACACCAGGACTGTGCGGTGAAAGTGAGGGAAGCCCAGGTCCTCCATACACCAGGACTGTGTGGTGAAAGTGAGGGAAGCCCAGGTCCTCCATACACCAGGACCAGGACTGTGTGGTGAAAGTGAGGGAAGCCCAGGTCCTCCATACACCAGGACTGTGCGGTGAAAGTGAGTGAAGCCCAGGTCCTCCATACACCAGGACTGTGCGGTGAAAGTGGGGGAAGCCCAGGTCCTCCATACACCAGGACTGCATGGTGAAAGTGAGGGAAGCCCAGGTCCTCTATACACCAGGACTGCATGGTGAAAGTGAGGACAACAAGTCCTCCATATAGCAAGACTTGCCCGATTGACTTGAGGTCACACAATGACATCGTTCGACAAAGGTCACCTATTACTTTTGGTCACCCGCAACGAATAATCAAACCATTGAGCCAAGCCATAATTGACTAAAAGATTGATCAAAGCCGAGAGATAGAGGTATTCAGGTTACGTCCCATGATCAATGTCTCAGGGTCACGTTTAAATATGACCTAGAGGGCGGAAACTGTTTTTATCGTTAAACTTTCCAATCTGAAAGCACACCCAGAGACCGAAGGGAAGTCAGAGCCATTACGTACTGTATTCAACATCACCATCGAGATTTGACGATGAGATTTCTAGAAACGTCAGACACTATATCCCCCCCCCCAAACCCTTCCCCAATTATTGACTCTGTTTCAACATCCATTCACAACATTCTTCCCACAATATCCATGTTTCAACATCCATTCACACCATTCTTCCCACAATCTCCATGTTTCAACATCCATTCAAAATATTCTTCCCACAATCTCCATGTTTCAACATCCATTCAAAACATTCTTCCCACAATATCCATGTTTCAACATCCATTCACAACATTCTTCCCACAATCTCCATGTTTCAACATCCATTCACAACATTCTTCCCAAATTCTCCATGTTTCAACATCCATTCACAACATTCTTCCCACAATCTCCATGTTTCAACATCCATTCACAACATTCTTCCACAATCTCCATGTTTCAACATCCATTCACAACATTCTTCCACAATATTCACAACATTCTTCCACAATCTCCATGTTTCAACATCCATTCACAACATTCTTCCACAATCTCCATGTTTCAACATCAATTCACAACATTCTTACCACATTCTCTATCTGAAATTAACAATATCCTCAAAGTACAAAGCCTCATCAAAACACGGACAGCTTCTCTCGAGTGAGGGGGCCAAAAAGGTTGGGAGGTGGGGGCGCAGTGACTGTGAGGGCACGTTATAAAAATATGTTTTAAAACACAGGGGATATCGGCCCATTGGGGCCACAGTCGTCTCAGGTCAGCGAGAGGACAGACCTCTCAGGTCAGTGAGAGGACAAACCTCTCAGGTCAGTGAGAAGGCAGACCTTTCAGGTCAGTGAGAGGACAGATCTCTCAGGTCAGTGAGAGGACAGACCTCTCAGGTCAGTGAGAAGGCAGACCTTTCAGGTCAGCGAGAGGACAGACCTCTCAGGTCAGCGAGAGGACAAACCTCTCAGGACAGTGAAAAGACAGACCTCTCAGGTCAGTGAGAAGACAGACCTCTCAGGTCAGCGAGAGGCAGCGAGAGGACAAACCTCTCAGGTCAGTGAGAAGGCAGACCTTTCAGGTCAGTGAGAGGACAGATCTCTCAGGTCAGTGAGAGGACAGACCTCTCAGGTAAGTGAGAAGGCAGACCTTTCAGGTCAGCGAGAGGACAGACCTCTCAGCGAGAGGACAGACCTCTCAGGTCAGTGAGAGGACATACCTCTCAGGTCAGTGAAAAGACAGACCTCTCAGGTCAGTGAGAAGACAGACCTCTCAGGTCAGTGAGAAGACAGACCTCTCAGGTCAGCGAGAGGCAGCGAGAGGACAGACCTCTCAGGTCAGTGAGAGGACAGACCTCTCAGGTCAGCAAGAGGACAGACCTCTCAGGTCAGTGAGAAGGCAGACCTTTCAGGTCAGTGAGAGGACAGACCTCTCAGGTCAGTGAGAGGACAAACCTCTCAGGTCAGTGAGAGGACAAACCTCTCAGGTCAGTGAGAGGACATACCTCTCAGGTCAGTGAGAAGACAGACCTCTCAGGTCAGCGAGAGACAGCGAGAGGACAGACCTCTCAGGTCAGTGAAAAGACAGACCTCTCAGGTCAGTGAAAAGACAGACCTCTCAGGTCAGTGAGAAGACAGACCTCTCAGGTCAGCGAGAGGACATACCTCTCAGGTCAGCGAGAGGACAGACCTCTCAGGTCAGTGAGAGGACAGACCTCTCAGGTCAGTGAGAGGACAGACCTCTCAGGTCAGTGAGAGGACAGACCTCTCAGGTCAGTGAGAGGACAAACCTCTCAGGTCAGTGAGAGGACAGACCTCTCAGGTCAGTGAGAAGACAAACCTCTCAGGTCAGCCCTCTCAGTTCAGACCTCTCAGATCAACTATTATATTGTTTTTTTTTTAATAAATTGAAAAATAGCATTATTGATATTTTCTTAAATTTTAATCGAATTTTTATCAATTAAATTTTTAATCGATATTTTATCGATTCAATTTTTAATGATTAATCGAAAAATTAATCAATTTCCGCAGCCCTAAATTTTACCACAAGGTATTTACTTCCCCTGACTGGCTAAAGATATCCATGGAACAACTAAGGTCAACGCCTAACAACTAATTGGGTTATTGTCCCTGATGCCGACGCTTAGTTATAGCGCCCCCTCCCCCGCCACACTACATGACAACATTATCTACTGATCCATCGCCCTGCGGCGCTTGGTGTCCGCCTCTAAGTCTGGGCAGGACCTTGGTGTCCGCCTCTAATTCTCGGCAGGACCTTGGTGTCCGCCTCTAAGTCTGGGCAGGACCTTGGTGTCTGTCTCTAAGTCTGGGCAGGACCTTGTTGTCCGCCTCTAAGTCTGGGCAGGACCTTGGTGTCCACCTCGAAGTCTGGGCAGGACCTTGGTGTCTGCCTCTAAGCCTGGGCAGGACCTTGTTGTCCACCTCTAAGTCTGGGCATGACCTTGTTGTCCGCCTCTAAGTCTGGGCAGGACCTTGGTGACCGCCTCTAAGTCTGGGCAGGACCTTGGTGACCGCCTCTAAGTCTGGGCAGGACCTTGTTGTCCGCCTCTAAGTGTGGGCAGGATCTTGGTGACCGCCTCTAAGTCTGGGCAGGATCCCAATCAATGCCCCCCGGGGGGGTGGAGGGGAGTTTGCCCAAAGTCACCTTTCCAACAAAACGGCCACTTCGCGTACAAGAGGTGGTTTATAGCCGATGATACTGATATCGTAATACACGCATTGATCTCATCCCAACACCTAACATTGCACCTGAGTGTCAGACTTATCTTCGTGTTTGGGACAGACCTCGTGGGGCGTGGCTTATATCGAAATACACGCATCGATCTCATCCCAACACCTAACATTGCACCTGAGTGTCAGACTTATCCAAGTATTTGGGGCAGTCCGTGGGGCGTGGCTTATATCGGTGACAGAGCTGTCAATCAAAGGTTTGAGCGTGTCTCTATATATTAAACAGGGGAAACCATAACACTATCAACGTTTAAAACTCGAACTTTAATTAATTACAATGTTTGGCATAAACCACGGATAATAAAGCGTAGGACGCAATATCTTCTGGATAGAGGGGGTAACCGCAATATAAGATGAGTAAAGACGGTGACCGGACAAAATAGGAATGTCCTGATCTTGACCAGTGGTCATCCAGTCCGCTCACACTTTCCATGCCTTAGATTGGACGGGCAATTCTGTCTGAGTAATCGTAATCGATGGCTTCCTGTAACAGGTGTTAACCGACAGCTTGGCTTGTTACTTACTAAGTTAACTGAGCGATACATAGTATAATGATATGAATCACTGCGATACTGTGACTTTTTCAACGATACTTAATACCACAATTATATACGTATTTTAACCATACCTAACACCACAATAATATAAGTATTTTAACCATACCTAACACCACAACAATATAAGTATTTTAACCATACCTAACACCACACTAATATATACGTATTTTAACCATACCTAACACCACACTAATATATACGTATTTTAACCATACCTAACACCACACTTATATATACGTATTTTAACCATACCTAACACCACAATAATATACGTATTTTAACCATACCTAACACCACAACAATATATCCGTATTTTAACCATACCTAACACCACAATAATATATCCGTATTTTAACCATACCTAACACCACACTAATATATACGTATTTAACCATACCTAACACCACAATAATATATACGTATTTTAACCACACCTAACACCACAATAATATAAGTATTTTAACCATACCTAACACCACAATAATATATACGTATTTTAACCACACTCACGCGCAACACTTGGGGTCCGAACTTACACCACGCGTGTCACTAAAATACCAAACTTCCTCTAGTCGTTCCTTGAACACAGCGCACGTCCACTACACACTAATAACTGATTTAAACCACAAGAGTAACGGCAGATATCCCAGGAACACGACATGCACAACTCTAGCACCACCTCGGCACTGACCACAACCTCGTCACGGGTCTAACCTTGGACGCCCATGCCATCATCATCCCCAGATAACATAACCTCAAGGTAAGAAACTAACAGCATTCGTCCGTCCGTCCGTCTCTCTCTCTCTCTCTCTTCTCTGTCCCGTAACATTCGCCACCTCACGACTCGCCCCCTCCCCCCACCCACTACTTACAAACAAACCTACGGCCTAGAAATCTCCCAAGAACTGTGACTTGTGTGTTGATCATGTGATAAAAGATATTACAGGGCGTGTGTGTGTGTGCATGTGCTGGCGGGTGGCGTGGCCTAGGGTACATACAGCGCGGGTAAGTTACATCCGTGATGGCTAGGTGACTTAATACCCGGAATGACGATCCGAAGCCACTCCCAAAAGACCAGATCTGTAATAATTTAGATACATTTAGTTGATAGTTTTATTGCTAAAAGTGTTCAAATCTTGAATTCTGGTCGTTTAACTGATTGAGTCTCAAGATCACCTCGAGACATCTGGTGACTCTGTCACATTAACTGACACAAGTGACTCTGACTAACTGACTTCACAACTGACTTAAGACCAACAATGATAGAATAAACGCTGTTGCCAGATGGGGGTCAGGTATTGGCCAACGGTTTCAGAGAGTAACCCCAGATTCCAGAATATGAGACAAGACAGGAATAACACAGTGGGGTGAGCGAGGGGTGGGGGGTGAGCGGGTAAAGGATGATTGCATAGCGCCAAACAAGGTTTTTGCGCATCGGCAAGGACTTAAAATCAAACGGGGAGCTAAGCCAAGGTCACCAGAAGGTCATTGAGTGGCAGCGACCCAAGCCAAGGTCACCAGAAGGCCATTGAGTGGTAGCGAGCCAAGCCAAGGTCACCAGAAGGTCATTGAGTGGCAGCGACCCAAGCCAAGGTCACCAGAAGGTCATTGAGTGGCAGCGACCCAAGCCAAGGTCACCAGAAAGCCATTGCGTGGTAGCGAGCCGAGCCAAGGTCACCAGAAAGCCATTGCGTGGTAGCGAGCCAAGCCAAGGTCACCAGAAAGCCATTGAGTGGTAGCGAGCCAAGCCAAGGTCACCAGAAAGCCATTGAGTGGTAGCGAGCCGAGCCAAGGTCACCAGAAAGCCATTGCCTGGTTTGCACGCATGTGTATTATTTCTTATCTCTATGTTATCATTTTTCCCTTCTCCTATCTAACGTCGCAGATAATAGCCAAACTTCTATGCAACCCTGTGATGACATGTGTCATGAAAGCCTGTTATGACACGTGTCATAAAAGCATGTGATGACATGTGTCATGAAAGCCTGTGATGACATGTGTCATGAAAACGTGTTATGAAATGTGTCATGAAAGCCTGTGATGACATGTGTCATGAAAGCCTCTAATGAAATGTGTCATGAAAGTGAGTGATGACGTGTCATTATAGCCTGTGATGACATGTGTCATGAAAGCATGTGATGACATGTGTCATGAAAGCCTTGATGACATGTGTCATGAAAGCCTTGATGACATGTGTCATTAAAACATGTGATGACATGTGTCATGTAGAGTTTAGAGCATACGATTTCAATCCCATGCTGGCGGCTGTTTTCAAGTGTTGAGCGACCAGAAAAGAAGTGTAAGTCGAGAAGTCTGAACATGGACTCGGAGATTCATGGATAGATTGATCCATGGATAGATTGATCAATGGATAGATTGACCCATGGATAGACTGATCCATGGATCGATTGATTTATGGATAGATGGACCCATGGATAGATTGATCCATGGATAGATCGACACATGGATAGATTGATCCATGGATAGATTGATCCATTGATAGATTGACCCATGGATAGACTGATCCATGGATCGATTGATTCATGGATAGATTGACCCATGGATAGATTGATCCATGGATAGTTGTACTGGATGGACATGGTGGTGTTGGTACTACAGGGGCTCTAGCGCCACCTATCCGCTCTGATGAGGGGCGTCTGAACTACTAACTGTTTGATTTGGTGCATCATGTTTTTATCGATTATAGATTTTATGAAATTTAATTGGAAAGAGAGACCAAACGCGGTTCCAATAACTCATTCGTATTTAAAAAATCATGTTAAGCCTGGTCCCTTCTGGAACTCAGGACGTGTTAGCGCATTTTCGTATTATGTATCAGTACTTATGTTAGATATCAGCATTATGTAGTTATCAGTAATTGTGTTTAGATTTTAGACATATTTTTATTAATTTTCTTGTGTAATGAATATACCTGACATTTTTTTAATTTAAAAGTAATTTCTTTACATTTAAAAAAAAAATATTTTCTCTTTAATCTAACTACAAGTCTCCACAAATGATGACGTAAAACTCTCTAAACTTTTACACATATTCTAATGACGTCAACAAAAAAAAACAAACTAATTCTTTTGCACGCCTTCGCACCACTCTTGAATGCCTGAAAAATGATGTATTCGACTTCCGGCAATGGCGGCCGTTCCCTGCGCCAGTGTTACCTCTCGATTCGCAAAGTTTTTTGGTAGTTTTAACGGGGTTTTTTAACGGATCGAGTAACTGAGTGTTGATGCACAAATGGCAGGTCAGGACATACAAAAAACATATATACATCATGGGTCTAGGACTTATGGATGCTGTGATCAAAGGTGATGACAGACGGACGGACGGACGGACGGACAAAACGGGTGCAATAGCGCATTCGACTTCTCGAAAATGCGCTAAAAATNAAAGATAAACCGAAGGCCGGTGCGAGGAGGGGGGGAAAGGGGGGGGGGGGGGGGGGGGGGGGGGGGGTGAACAGACACAAACTACATCACGATGAAATCAGTACAACGCGATGAACCTCAGATGCGGTGATAACTGCGACGCATTGTTGATCTGGAAACATGCGCACTGTGGTTAGCCACTTGCCACCCCCCACCCTACCTTGCCAACCTTAATTAACCTGCAAAGGTAATTCGTCAAGCTTATTTCCACTCGTCTTGTGCTTGTTATAGTGTTGCGAAGTCATGATCGAAAAGAAAGTGAAAAATAAACGGGCACAAACACAAACATTTTTAAAAATTAAAAAAGTAATGTCTTAGCTGGGGAGTGAACCTGCGACCTCCGCGTGTTAGGACGAATGTAATAACCACTACACTACAAAATAATGTAATTTTGTTGTTCTGAAAGAACATAGTAATTGACCTCAATTCAACGAATTGTTGGTCTTGATGACCCCCCACCCTGTGCACTATTATTTCTTGCAATCTGATTGGTCGATGGGGTCAGACAGCTTGCTACTTGCTTGGTGTCCGGCATGGTTGGACCATGATGAGAATTATCTATATAGATATTAAAAAACAACTTCATTTCTAAGTGTGATAATGTTGGGGCGCATAAGCAGACACCCCTTCTCAAGTAGGAATGAAGCTTTGACACATGTCTTTGGTAACAGACCAGTGCTTAATATCCAGGGGCGAATCTAGCTAAACGGGAATAGCGTTCGAACATCCATGCCCTACTGACCCCTGCCAGTTCCCTTCACTAAATTATCAACAACATCCATGCCCTAATGACCCCTGCCAGTTCCCTTCACTAAAGTATCAACAACATCCATGCCCTACTGACCCCTGCCAGTTCCCTTCACTAAAGTATCAACAACATCCATGCCCTACTGATCCCTGCCAGTTCCCTTCACTAAAGTATCAACAACATCCATGCCCTACTGACCCCTGCCAGTTCCCTTCACTAAAGTATCAACAACATCCATGCCCTATTGACCAGTTCCCTTCACCAAAGTAGTAATAACTTTGCATCGGACCGAATCCCCCGCCATCAGTATAAAGTATAAGGAACAGAAAACAGCCTCTGTCACGCAAGGCACCCACTCACCCCCCCTGCCCTCCTACACCGCTGTTAGGGGTGATAACAATAAGTCCACACACCAGATGTGTGCACTGTAAGCCCATCTCAACTTATCTAATTTTTAAAATTTTAAGTAACAAAACAAAACTTTTCTTCAAACCAGAGTCGTAGCTCGGATATTTTGCGCTCGGGGACAACTGAACAATCAGCGTGCTCTGTTTATCTACCGTGTTCACTTAGTATAACGTTAACTCCTTAGCCCCGTTTTGGCGTGCCTATATCTCGGCGCCCGCGGCATATGTACCCCGCCCCCCCTCAGGTACGCCTTGGCTAGCGACACTGTAACAAAACGCCATCGATTTTGTCGCGAAGGATTTAGGGCTGATCGAAGGGGCGGGCAGTTGGTGGCGTACGTTTAAAACCCGTTACAGTATACAGGTTGGCGCAGAGATAAGCCGTCATACGTGTCGTGGTTAGAGGCAGTGGCGACACTAGGGAGGTGAGTGCGGTGGGGGCTGGCCGCCCCGGGTGACCCCTTGAGCTAACGCCCAGGGTGACCCCTTGAGCTATCGCCCCGGGTGACACCATGAGCTACCGCCCCGGGTG
>MUZC01001323.1:1499-25424 GCA_002072015.1 Radix auricularia
GTTACTATACATGTTACCATACATGTTACCATACATGTTACTAGACGTGTTACTATACATGTTACTATACATGTTACCATACATGTTTCTAGAAGTGTTACTATACATGTTACTATACATGTTGCTAGACGTGTTACTATACATGTTACTATACATGTTACCATACATGTTACTAGACGTGTTACTATACATGTTACCATACATGTTACTAGACGTGTTACTATACATGTTACTATACATGTTACTAGACGTGTTACTATACATGTTACTATACATGTTACTATACATGTTACTATACATGTTACTAGACGTGTTACTAGACGTGTTACTATACATGTTACTAGACGTGTTACTATACATGTTACTATACATGTTACCATACATGTTACTAGACGTGTTACTATACATGTTACCATACATGTTACTAGACGTGTTACTATACATTAGGGTGTCCCAAAAAAATGAAATTTTGAAATAATGATGTCTCACCCCACAGAATTTGTCTGTATGGTAACAGAAGTTAACCTGCAAAATTTCAGCTCATTTGGACAATGTTTAGAGGTCCCCCAAGAGGTTTGAAATTCCAGATTTTGGTGTAAAATCATTCGCGGTCAAATCTAGTACAGCGTTAATGTTGCATTATGTGCGAAACTGATATATTAAGGAACAAATTGATGTTTAGTATTGTTTATAATATTAAATGAAACAAGATATATAAATCTTGAATGGTTTATATTTTTAAATTTGAAATTTAAGTAAAAAATTATGAAAAACAAAGTTTTATTCATTTTGTCAGGTTAATTCTTGAAAGAATGTCAATCTGCTTGAAAAATAATAAGCAATGCAATTAAGCATTCTATTTATCTTGTACTTTGTACTGAAGGGTAGACAAAAATTTTAAAAAGTTATTTAAATTTTAGCCAGCTGTTCACGATTACACTCTGCAAAATTTTTCCGATATTTGTCACCCACTTGGAGCAAAAATTGTTTTTGTTCTTCGTCCTTGGTGATACTGTCAATGAAAATTTGAATCAATGCTACACCTCGCTCTGCAGAGTCATTAATACAAGCCATATTGTTAACAAAATCTGCTGCAACTTTAAAAGATGGTGTATCTGTCCATGCTTCAACAGGAACATCTAGAAAACTGGCATCAATGTTGGATGTTTCAAAAAATGTGGTAGAAGCACGCAAATCAACAACACTTTTTGGTAGTGTTTTTATGAGATGCGGTCCACGTTCTGATTGCATTGTGCGAACTAGGCCAGTTTTTTTAAAGTCCGACAAAAGGGTTGAAAATAACGCAAGCGTCGACAGTTCCGGACTCAAGTACCACGAGTGACGCACCATCATTTTCAATCCAGTCGATCAAAGAACAGCATCATCATATTCGTATAAACGCTGTATCAACAAAATATCATTCACAGGTGCATCTGCGGTGAGCCTGCATGAAAACCATGATTGAAGATAAACACATATGGTAAATCGATTAAAGCGCTGAATATCTTGTAATTTTCGAGCTGTTGATTGAAGATGGTTTCGTTACCTGCAAACAATAGTTCGATTTTCAATGCATAGATTGCTTTTGCCATCCACCTTGCCCTATGTAGGGCACCAGGTCTGCGAATGATGACATCAAGCTCCAACCCAACCATTTGTGCAGCAAGCAGAAGAAATTCCAAATAATCATCATGTGAATGACTGACCTCAAGTTGACATTTGATAAATTATTTAATCGAATCAGACTAGATTATCAAAGGGGCGGATCTGGCTTCGGGTGTGTGGATTAATTCTGGCCATTTTTCTCAAAACCTCTTAAAAAACAAAATCTCTGGTCCAGTGGATGGTCCAAGACAAACATTGAATGCATCGGAATAGAGTACTTCCAACATGTGATGATGGCATGCTATCCATAATAGATTACGTCCCAGGGCTACTTCTAACAGAGTGCAAGCTCCATTGAGTCTTCCAGTATTGGAAGCTGTAGTGTCGAAGCACATGCCGATGACCATAGATTCGCACTTCCACGATTTGATATGTTCATATACTGCATCAGCAGCTGCCCGTCCTGACCGGGATGCTAACTTGGGAACACCAAGAAGCTTTGTAGTGCCATCGACAAGTGATGAGAGCAGGACAGGTAATCGATAGATGGTAACCTCTCCGGTAACATCGGGCAATAGCCTACCATCCGAATGAGCAATTGATTTTGAGAAAATACAGTCTTCTTTTATACGTGCTGCAGCTTGTTGACGATGAAGCTTGCGATGACGATGCATTGTGCTCTTGGAAAATACTGTGTCAGATGTCGGAACACCAGCTTCGTTGAATGCGGATGCAAGTATCATTGTAGATTTTCTAATGCTGGTGTTCGTTCTGTCCAGCACTGCAGCAACTTTTGGTGATATGATTCTTCTTCTGCGATGTCGTGTTGCAGAATTTGTTTTGCTTGAGGATGCTGATTGAATGACAAATTCTTCATCAGATTCTGCATAGTCACTGGAATCCCGACAAATGGATGATGTCATTGAGTGTGTGTCTGTGTCACTGTCAGAACCACCTACATCCAGTTGCTGTTCTATGTCTACTGCTGACTCTACACTTGAACCTGGTGGTAACCCATGGTGTGGGCACTGTGATGTAGCATCTTTTGCTGCATCACCAACATCCCTGATAAATTCTTCTGGATTTTTATGTTGGCCTAATATTGGAATTTTAAAAGCTCTTGGGGGACCTCTAAATGTTGTTCAAATGAGCCACAACTTCACCAATTCACTCATTGTACCCAAGAGACACATTTCAGGGGGTGAGACACCAAAGATTTTAAAAAAAAAATTTTCGAGCATTTCTGGGACACCCTACTATACATGTTACTATACATGTTACTAGACGTGTTACTATACATGTTACTATACATGTTACTAGACGTGTTACTATACATGTTACTATACATGTTACTATACATGTTACTATACATGTTACTATACATGTTACTATAGTTGATTCAGTGATGATATTACTATTCTGTTATGTTGATTTTATTTTAAAATTATTCGTTATAAGTTCCGTGTATTTTGTTTGAAATATCTAAATACATTTTTTTTCCAAACTGTTTTGAAAAGTAATATTTTATTTATCCGGTTTGAAATTATTTTTTTCGAATATTTTGGGTATTTTACAACTTATTAATCATGTTTTGAGCTAGAAAATATAATACAATGCCATTTAAGGCTCTAGGACATGCGACGTTTTTGGGGATATTGCACACACTGAAAGGATGTTTTGAGTTTAAAATCAAAATACAATGGCAATTTGATCTTTATGTTAAAAAAACTAATCTATGAATTATAAAAAAAAAAAAGTCAATGGACAGAATTAATTTTCAAACCAAACGGTAAATATTAATATTATGATATTTTTAATGGAAGGTTTGATTGATCAAAAAATTAATAAACTAGAGAGATACCTTAAAAAAGACTTTCATATTTATTACTTTTCTGCATTGACCCAGTGAAACGCCGTGGCTATGGTAACCAGGTCAACTGTCCTGGACTCAATCATGTGGAGATCTTCTGCTTGACCGACTGCTGACGTCAGATTGGGCGTGGTTCTGGGCATGAGTTCAATGAGATCTTCACTGACGTCAACACCAACAACCTGTGACAAATACAGAGGCACGTAAAGATTTCATTAGTTGAAATCCCAATTAAACTAAATACAGACGTGGGTTAATGCGAATTACCAATTCAAGCCAAGATAATAGAGATCCGTTATTTGAACGGGTTTTTTTTTAATAAAAAAAATTCTTGTCAGCAAATATCTATCTGAAATTGAATTCCATGGAAACAGAATGATAAATTAAGTTGCACCGTTAAAATCTTCAATAGGCTTACCTCAATTGTTCCACATCATCAAGTGAGAGGTGCGGAAAACAATGTTAAATATAATTATTGTCTATGCGTTTCTACTATGACTAATGTTTAATTTCAGCATTATCAGCAGTGGTGCTGAAGCCCATGTATGGTCTTGGCCCTGATTCTTAGAGTCATGATTTTAATCCCAATATTTTTTTCTCGATTGATCACAGTTTTTAAAAAAATATTTTTACAAATCCAATCCCTCAGAAATTTGGATATTGTAAACCTAAAATACTCATTATTATCGAAGATACAGAAATCAACCCTGCACCGTGATAAAGTTAGCGATGCGTTCTGTTTTATTTTTTTAAAATCTTAAGTTCACGTATTACTTTTCTAGAAAAATTTTAATAACGTAATTAACAATTACATTGAAGTTCTCACAAAATTATTACAAATTTTTATTCTCTTTGACCACCTAACCCGTCAAATACAATAGAGCATTCTGTACGTTTATTAAAACACAATTATCTCCTTGAATGAAAAAAATGTAATTTACGAATTTGATCAATCGAAACAAATAATCAATAACTTATCTGAGGGGATAGTAAAAAAAATTTGTAGGGGAAAGAAAAGCCCTAATACACATCTCGTTCCTGATGTTGTGCAACAGCAAATATATGAACTATTAAGTAATTTTTTCTTTCGTTGCATTGATTCATACAGTGGAACCTCTTATAACGAATTTAATTCGTTTCAGAGTCTTACTCGTTAAGCGAATCACTCGTTAAATGAACCAATTTTTTTTCCATACAAATCAATGTTAAATGCTATAACGCGTTCCAAGCAGAAAAAATATTCATTTTTCAAAAACTTGTTTTAACATATATTCAAATAAAATTACTCATAAATTGTTTTAGAGTGTAACAAACTGGAATACAATTTACATTTTAAACAAAAAAAACAAAAAAAAAAACAAAAAACATTAATTTATGACAAATAATAAATCTCTTTTAACTAGAAAACTGTCTGAAGGAATTTTTATTTTGCCGACGCTTCAAAATTTGACTAAAATGTATCGTAACCGTTTCGTTGATATAATAATAATAATAAAATGATAATTTATATAGCCCCCATTTCCCTCACGTCGTGTGTGGGAAAGGTAGCGGAACGGTTAGTGAACGCAC
Source organism: Radix auricularia (assembly GCA_002072015.1). Taxonomy (NCBI): domain Eukaryota; kingdom Metazoa; phylum Mollusca; class Gastropoda; family Lymnaeidae; genus Radix; species Radix auricularia. The sequence goes on from MUZC01001323.1 coordinate 6,544, forward strand.
GGCTTTATTGGTACCTCGAGAAAACCAAAAGCATTCCGAAGGCTCAGGGTGGGTTCCGCAAGGGACGCAACCCGATGGACCAAGCACTACGCTTAATTCAGACCATGACAAACGAACTCCAGATGAAGAACCACACAGTTGCGGTGTTCTTCGATCTAAAGCAAGCATACGACAAGGTGTGGCGTGGAGGGCTACTATACAAATTACAGCAGTTAGGTGTCACTGCTAAAATGTACGGCTGGGTAAAATCGTTCCTCACGGACAGAACGATCAAGACACGGCTTGGAGAAGCGCTATCCAGTGAGGCACGACTGGAAGACGGGCTCCCACAGGGCTCAGCGCTTAGCTGTACATTGTTCTTAGCCTACGTCCACGACCTACAAGGCATACTCGAGTCCCAGAATGCCATGTTTGCTGACGATCTGGTGATATGGAGTTCGGGAAAGGACGTCGCAACACTGCAGAACCGGCTGCAACATGATCTGAACCGTATTGAAAAATACGCCAGCCAATGGCGCCTAGAGGTAAATACGGAAAAAACGGTCCATTCCATTTTCACTAATGGACGGAATGCTCTGAAGCATGAGGTGGTGCTTCAGATCTGCGGTAAGAGGCTAAATTGGGACCGGACACCAACGTACTTGGGTATAAAGCTGGACCAAAAACTCCAGATGCATAACCATGTACGTGAATTATGCGCCAAAACCACAGCTAAACTGTCCCTGGTGAAGAAACTGGCTAGCACGAGTTGGGGAGCGGACGCAAGACTACTAAGAGCTCTCTATCTTGGTAGCGTGAGAAGTGCTATTGATTACAGCCTCCCGGTCCAGGCCTTTGCGAGCCGTACGGCTCTAGAGGGCTTGGACCGAATACAGAACCAAGCTCTACGGTTCGTATGTGGGGCGTTACGTACCACACCCACCGCTGCGGTAGAAATAATGTCAAACGTAGAACCCCTGGCGATAAGGCGAGAAAAGGCAATCATGACTACGGTGGAGCGATACCGTAGGTTGGAACATGATGAACCCTGCTACCAACTGCAAGACCGTTGGGTTAAGAGGACAAGACTGAAGAGACCCTCCTTTATGGACGCGGTCCACGAACTTGAAGACTCAGTCCCCCTACCCAAGCTCAGGGAACGAATGCAACTGGTCCCTGCTCGAGGACCTCATGAAAGCCTTAACTCGCCTGATATACGTCTGACACTGGCAAATACCGCGGTGACAAAGGCCAGTCCCGTCGAGCTTCTGCGAGACGAGACTCTGCGCACAATCGAGGCCTATGGAGACAGCGTGGTAAAAGTCTTCACGGACGGCTCACGTTTAAGAGATGGCAAAAGTGGATACGGTGTACTAATTCAATACCCCCAACCTGGACCGGACAGCGTAGAGCTGTCAGGGCCGTGTGGATCTACGAACAGTAGTCACGAAGCCGAACTGGACGCGATACACAAGGGTTTGAAGGAAGTACGCCGTCGTCTAGCTAAGAGAAAGAGTTTCCCGACTGTCGTGGTCTTCACCGACTCTCGGTTTTCGCTCGAAACCTTGAGTCGAAGCTCTCTGGAGGCCAAGATAGTAAGTGCCATTCTGGACACAGTTGGTGATATCCTGGCACGTGGCGGCAAGGTGGTTCTGCAGTACACGGCTGGACACTGCGGTACGGCCCAATCAGACAGGGTCGACGCACTGGCCAGGGCAGGCGCAGCCCAGCCCCAACCCGATAAGCCCTTGACCCAACTGGGGGCCAAGTCGTGGCTAAAAGACCATTTCCGAGAGAAATGGCTTGAGGGCTGGAAGAATGGGAATACGGCCAGAAAGGTATACCAGAAACTGCCGCGACCGAGCAAAAGCGATGCCTGGTGGAAACTTGACCGTAGTAGTCAGTCTCTCATAACTAGAATGAGAACTGACCATTGTCCCATACGAAACTACCTGCACAAGTTTGACACTAGAAGGGAACTGGCCTGTAGGTTGTGTGGCTACCCGGAGGAAACGGTGACCCATGTGCTAGAGAGTTGCCCCGAGTTGGACGGGGCTTTGTTTGGTGAAGTTGCAACACCTGCAGAGGACTACCTCTACGGCGACGCCCGAATGTTGAGGCTCGCCTGCGAAAAAATGAACCGGGTTTTAAGAGCCTAACAGCTCAACCCAACAGAGAATGAACATTCATATAGCGCTGTATCCCAGCAAGGAGCCGGGCTCACAGCGCTTTACATGGAGATAACAACACATATATTAATTAAATAAACATTCATATTATACTTACTACATAAATGACAATAGGTTATACACCAGCTACGTTAATCATTAAAAGAAATGTTGTTTCATTAATTTTGAAAAGATGTGTCTTAAGTGCAGTCTTGAAGGACTTAGTTGTTGAAATACTACGCATGTGTAATGTTAGAGAATCCCATTGTTTGGCTGCACAAAAAGAGAATGACATTTCGCCAAATGTCTTAGTTCGTGTCTTAGGAACACAGAGAATGCGTGTATCTGCAAAAGAGCGTAATGGACGACTTGGCGAGTAGACCGACAAAAGTTCAGTAAGATATGCTTGAAACTCCTTTTGAGGTATCCATCTCCTTAATTTTGATTTTGTTCTTGAGAATAGTGCAGATAATTGATGTTTACCGATTGCAAGTGAACGCCAGATTAGCCACGCCCACACCCTGTTCTCGCTTGTCAATCATTTTACGTTTAATTTCTACAGTTATTTTATCTCTTTTATGATTGTCTTACTGTGTTTATGTTAGTTTCTTAGTTTTTCTTGTGAAGAAATTTAAGCACAGATTATTATACATTAAAAAAATGGAATATTGTCTGAATTCAAAATGTGTACAAACGGATGATGACACACAAAAACAATACGCTAACAGACTGAGTGCTAAACACGTACTTACATGAGGGCGAGAGTGGCGGCTTACAAATGAATTTCCAGGAAAAATGGGGTTTCAAATGTTATGCAAATTTTTCGCTCGTTAGAAAGTGAGCAACTTTTTCCACACACAAAATTGCTTGTTAGGCGAAAAACTCGTATTGAGATGTGCTCGTTTGAGAGGTATTTTTAGAATGTTTAAAATTTATTTTTAACATTTCGTTGCTTTTTAAATATTTTTAAAGTTTATTTTTGAAAAACTACCCTTTGTTTTGCACTTTCTAATTTTCTGTTTCACCTTTCATACTTTTTTGTCACCTCTCTTCAACCAATATATTCACTAGCTAAAGGTCTCTTAGCAAAATATTGATCCAAGAAAGCTTTTTTTTTTTTATTTTTTGTTTTTACAATGTTTCTGAAATGACTAAGGCAAATGTCATTAAATTGTCATATCTTGCATTTTTCGTAACTTGAAGCATTCGTATCTCGAGGAACCACGGTATATATAAATGCATACATAAAATGACACACATAATTTAGGGCTTCGGAAATTAACGATTAATAAATCGATTAATTGTTTAAATGTTAATCCATTAAAATTAATTTGGTCAATTAAAATTTAGGAAAACATTTCTCATTTTTGTTCTTTTTCTTAATAATTTATATTTTTTATTACTTAAGTTTTCCTCGTTTTGTTATTATTTATTTAGATGTGCATACGTTAACACGTTATTCTTCCTTATTTCTTGCATAGCAAACGAATTACGTGTGTTACGTCACAAAATTTGGGAGGCATGGAATACCGCGATTTAACTATTTCGCGAATTAAAGGCACGCAAAATAACGGGATCCATAAATTCGTTAAAAAAATATTATTAATCAGAATTAATAAATTAATCGATTAAATGTTTTCCCGATTAAGCGAAAAGAATTATATTCAGTACCAGCCCTAAAATAATTATAAAATAATAAAAAATCAAATGCAAGATATGAAGACTCACTTGTTCAAAATACTTGGTCAATGGCACCGTGGCCTGACCTGTTCCACAGCAGACGTCAACGGCCAGCTGATGTCCGGCAGCAGTGGACACGTTATGGTAGGTCATGATCTTTTCGAAGATGTCCTGGGGGTAGGTGGGTCTGTAGCTGGCATAATTTTGGGCAAAGTGCTTTCCCTTGTGGAGACTTTGGATGAAGTCTTCTGTTTCTGTGGTCATCTGTTGGATAAGAGAAATTTGTTCTTTTTCCGATATATAAATTGCTGAGGCTTTCTTTACACGATAGTCACCTACTGTTATAAAACTGTGTTTATGTTAATATTGTTTTGTTGTTAACGTTCGTGTTTTATTGCATTTTCTTGAAGACAGTGGTTGATTCAGATTATATTAAAATATAACCAAAAAAAAAAAAATAATAATAAAGTATCAGGAAATAAATAAATAGCGTTATATTATCTACGCTAATTCTATGACATTAAATAGAAATATTCTATGTCATTAACATTAATTTTGGAATAAATGATTTATAGGATTTTCCTAAAATTTTAAACGATAAATGAATAGAAAATAATGTCAATTCAAATCTGTAACATTCGACCACTTATCACAAGACCGAAATGGAAAAAGTCTTTATTTTCTCTAAACGTTCTACCTAAATAACTTAAGACCTATAACAGAGTTTGTTGTCCACATCTATTTAGTAACACGGTTTTATTTATTGGCGCATCAGGCAGTCTAATTTTCATGAGTACCTGAAACTTAGCTTAGCACCAGGTTTAATACTGGTCCGTCTACCACAACCAGCAGGTGTGTTGAGAACACTCCCCCCCCCCCCAACATATCCCCCACCCTACATACACGAAACCCGTCAACACAAATCTTTGACGTCAACAATATTTAGGACTATTCGCCGTCGGCTTAACTGCTAACGTGGTTCAAGGTTGGTGTTTGTTGTTTCCCTTTTTTTTCTTTTGCAACGGACTGTCCATAAATGACGTCACGCACCTAGGTAGGGGAGGGCGTCACACTTTTGTGACCATGTGTGGCGATTGGAAGGGGGTGTTTAAGAAATATGACGACACATCAAAAGGCGCAGCTATTTTTTTTTTTTAAATCAAGTTAATTACATATTTTTAAATGACGTTTTACAGGGCTTCAGGCATTATACCATATTAGATTGCAGCTTCACACTAAATATATACTTACATGAAAAAAGGTGATTTGAAACTTGCTCATTTTCAAATAGAAAATACTGCTTTTATGGGTGAGGGGACGCAAATATTTCTGACATTTTATTAGAGGGGGTAAACGTTTTTTATGACGAAGGGTTGAAAAATCGGCAAAATCGCGTGACGTCACTTAACCCATTTACATCCTATTTAAACTCATGTCCTCTTTCACTGCTAAATAAGTATTTTAAATATTTCTTTGTAATATTAAGATTGTCTTTTTCTGTTATTTCCATGAAATAGGATGAAAGTAACTGGTTGTAAAACAACTCCAAATTAAGGGTTTGCATGCATTTTTAAATGTTAAGAGATTATAAACATAGTTCGTGTATGAAATATGAAAAAAAAAACAAGACATTATGTTCCCCGGAGACAAACAGAGTGTAATGTAAAGCTATAAATTACCTTTCGTCTATATCATGAATTTTAAGATGTCAAAGTTTCTTCAAGTCGTATCTTTCCAGTTTGAATGTTAAACGGACAACAAACATTAACCACATAATCTTGACATTTATATATAGATATAAATACAGTAATATATTAAATTATTTTCATAAGGATTACAGAGCCGTCTATACGCCATCTTGGGCCACAGGACAGAGAAATAGTGTTGGGCCCCTGGGCAAAGATAGAGTGCGCCCCCCCCCTGAAGGATTACAAAATAAATATACATAATATGTAAATAAACATACACCCATGGGGTCCCTATGCTCGTGTGCCCCGTGCAAATGCCCTACGGGCCTGTGCGTTAAGACGGCCCTGAAGTATATAAGCATAAATATTTAGACTCACTATAAGGGCTAAATACTATGATTAAATATTTCAATGGCTGGTGAAAGAGTTAGAGGTAAATGCAATAGTGGAGTAAAATTATTTACGCAAGAATTTCACGTAAGAATCTTTGACAGCACAGTCAGGCTGCTTTCATCAAAAGAGACACAAGCATAAATTTACGGCACAAGTTCTTATTCGAATTAGTTGTTGTTGAGCCTTCTCTTCCATGAGGGACATCCACCGATCATCGTCGGCGTCTGCACTCCCTCCTAGGACATAGGCCACCTACAAGAGACCTCCAGGCATCTCTATCCTGTGCCAGTTTCTCCAGGATCTTCCATTCATGGCCAATTCTCTTGATGTCTGCCTCCAATTCTCGGCGCCAAGTTTTTTTTCTTGGACGGTTGCTTTTTCGTTTACCCTGTGGATTCCATTTCAGGGCTTGTTTTGAAAAGTTAAAATGTATTTAGCTAATTAATTTTAAATCTGTTTAGTTATGAACTTAAAAACTGGAGTCTCTAAAAACTACAAAAATGCAACGTAGCCGTTTCTTCAGTTGAGGTTTTCTTATGTTTTTAATAGAATCCATTCCTTTATCATAAAGAATATTTTCTTCATTTTCAAAAAAACCAAAACCAACTCGAAGTATACTGTTTGCCTATGCACTTCTTCGTTTGATCAAAGCGCTGACGCTTTCACCTATTTCTTTTTATTTTAAGTCGGAGGCGTGTTGATGGTTTCACTATAATAAAATTGACGGATACGGTCTAGATTTTCACGAAACTCCGCCCCTGATAGGTCACGTTGAACTACAAACGATTGCATATAATGTCTCCAAGCGTCTCTTCTTTGCCATTTTTTTTTCTTTTACGTTCTCTTAAGAGTTCATCACTTCATGTACAGAAAATGAAAATTTGGGGTCTTTTAGCGCTAATAGACCTCGTCAGCCCTTGTCAAATCATTCTTGAAGATACTGATACATGACTGTCTTGGGGGATTATTTCAATATATTTCATACACAAAATTTATTAAATTAAGGCCATGAGTTTGGATGTTTTATTTTACTTTAATAGCAAAGCGACATTTATCTCAAGGAGTTTTGGTAGTTGCTATCTCTTTATGGATTTTATAAAAAAAACAACAACAAAAACAACATGACCACCCATGTCATGAGGTAGGAATTCTTTTGGCAGTTTAATTTAATAGCTACATGATTAATATCATCCCAACTAGTGTTGTAGAAATGCTATCTGTTTTCTGTAATGTCAACTCCTTTAGAAGATTTTTGTCGTGTAAATTAAGCAGTAGGAACGCCGTCTATGCAATTTGATAACTGTTTGTAAGAAAAATCTTTCTCTTTAATATAAACTGTGGTAGTCATGTGTGCGCTTCTCTTGTTTACTTTCTGTTCGATCTATTTAGCCCTAACTGACATTGCCCGCCGGTTTTAGCGCTGATTAACTTTAAAGAAAATGTCTCGCTAAACATGTTTCATGTAAGCGTCTCCATCAATGTTTTCAGGTTGTAGCAGTAGGCGGTATAAGTCCCTCCTGGTTTTAGCGCTGATTAACTTTAATGAAAATGTCTTGCTAAACATGTTTCATGTAAGCGTCTGCATCAATGTTTTCAGGTTGTAGCAGTAGGCGGTAATAGTCCCTCCTGGTTTTAGAATTCGTTTAGCCTCGTTGTGAATTCTAAAAATAATCACAAAATAGGCACAGAAAATCTAACCCCTTAACAAGACACGACATAGAAATACGTTCATGAAAGGGATCAAATATTTCAATGAAACAAAAACACACAAAAATGCTAATATGAATACAGTCAGGGGGCCATGCACACGGTTGTAGGGTACACGAAGAAAGACTAGTGTGTGAAAGAATCAATTTTTCGCTTATCGCAATGACACTTGTGATTAACCGAACAAGACGTGAATAATATGTTTCACTGCAATAAACTGGTGCACATTCACAGACGGGACATTTGGGTAATATGGTTTCATTTAAAAAGGATGCAAATGATGACCAAGTAAAAATGACCAGGGCACATCTTTTTAAACTTTACTTCCAATATTAATCAAATTTAAACAACAATGAAACATTTCTTGAAATGATAAGAGTATTTTATATTCTCTGTAATGTCATTTTATATTCTATTTTGGTTATTACTGTATGTAAAGCGCCGCACTGAAGCCAAATGCTTGCTGGGATACTGCGCTATAAAAATTTTAAAATTATTGTTATTGAAACTAATACTTGTTTCTATTGACCCATTGAAGGCTGCATCCGATAGTGACCAGGTCAACTAAGTCAAAGCGAACGCTAGACAGATCTTTGGCTAATGACAGACGTGACGTCATGTTTTCTATCTTCATCTTATCTTATCTTAGCTTAGATATAAAGACGCATCTTTTGTGTAGAAGATAATTGCGTCCACAGACAATGACGGATGATCTGTTGGCAAGTGATGCAGGGTTCACAGGCCATGGCTTTGAGTGTTCCACGCATTACCCCAGCCGCATAACTATTGTCTAGTTAGGTACCCATTCGGAGCTGAGTGACTCAGGGACTCATAACTATTACATTGTTTCAGAAGTGTACTCACCCGCAAGAATTGTTTTCATGGTGTAAGAAGTGTACATACTTCATAACAAAAACATGGTGTCAGAAGTGTACATACCCCATAACAATAACATGGTGTCAGTAGTGTAATGACTCCATAACTATTACATGGTGTAAGAAGTGTACTGACCCGCAAGAACTGTTTTCATGGTGTCAGAAGTGTGCATACTCCATAACAATAACATGGTGTCAGGAGTTTAATGACACCATAACTATTACATGGTGTCAGAAGTGTACTGACCTGCAAGAACTATTACGGCATACATCACTGGATCCAAGACTTCCTTTTGGGTAGAGAGCAAATTGTAATAATTAATGGATCAAAATCTGTACAAACAACGGTAACACCAGACGTTCCACAGGGAACTGGGATAGGTGCCTTACTCATTTTGATGCATATAAATGATTTACCATACAATATCTCAACAGGAACAAAAGTTGGGTTGTTTGCTGGTGATTGTATAATCTACAGAACAAGTAAATGAGAACAAGATATCAAAATCTTACAAATAGACCTGGATCTTTGGAAACTAATTGGAGTATGAATTTCCTGCCCAGAAAAATTAGCTTGAACAATGGTATATACATATCATTGTTTTAAAACAGGCGTTTGTTGAAAATGTTTACTTATCTGCCCACTTATTGATTTTATGAAGACAATCGATACAAAATATGTGCAACATGATTCACTCATCAGATTAAAATAATTCAAATTATTTCATCCAATGTACGTTATTAAGTCGTTCATATCTCAATAAACGTGGCAAGACATTGAAACTAAATCTATATTAAATTTAAATGAGAGTTTGAAAAAAAATATTTGCACTGACTGATTGATTTTTTATGTTATTTTACAGTATCATAACAGCAACCGATACTATATTTATTCGCCTCATGATGGTATCGTTTTTCCAACTTTCAAATACTAAAATCTACTGCCGTCCAAACTCCAGTTACGAATATCCTCGCTGAGATGCCAAACAGATCATCCACTTGAAATACATTTTTAAAAAAAACTTCATTAGAGGAGGATTAAAAAAAAAGACCAAAGTAGTAATAAAACATAAGGCAATTAATTCTAACTTAGAACTACAAAACAAAGGTAACCTAATACAGCCCTAAGATACACATAGGGGTAAATACCCTTTTCTTATTCCATATGTAAGAACAAACACATACAAATTCACGTTCTTCCCGTCTGGAATTAGTTCGTGGCTTGGGTTGCCTGATCGAACCAGGAGAAAGAAAATAAAACATATCAACATTTCAAATTCTAATAAAATGCAAGACTAGACATTAACCATCGCTAAGCAATAATAATCATGGATGTGCACATCAGACTTAAATGTCATGGATGTGCACAATTTACAGTAATGTCATGGATGTGCACATCATACATCAATGCAATGCACCAATATCATGGATTTTTCATTATATATAAATGTCATGCACCAAAGCCATGGATGTGCACATCATGCTCAAATGTCAATGTTCTGATATGAAACCATAAATTTCATAATTTTATCACTAGAAATGTTGAGTATATTGATAACATTTTATTACAAAGCAATAATCTTATACGGGAACTAGAGTTAGTGACCCACGAGGAAACAAATCAGATTACCCGTTGTATCAACACAAGATCTTGACTAACTAAACATTTTATTACAAAGCAATAATCATATACCGGAACTAGAGTTAGTGACCCACGAGGAAACAAATCAGATTACCCGTTGTATCTACACAAGATCTTGACTAACTAAACATTTTATTACAAAGCAATAATCTTATACCGGAACTAGAGATAGTGACCCACCAGGAAACAAATCAGATTACCCGTTGTATCAACACAAGATCTTGACTAACTAAACAATTTATTACAAAGCAATAATCTTATACCGAAACTAGAGTTAGTGACTCACGAGGAAACAAATCAGATTACCCGTTGTATCAACACAAGATCTTGACTAACTAAACATTTTATTACAAAGCAATAATCTTATACCGGAACTAGAGTTAGTGACCCACGAGGAAACAAATCAGATTATCCGTTGTATCAACACAAGATCTTGACTAACTAAACATTTTATTACAAAGCAATAATCTTATACCGGAACTAGAGTTAGTGACCCACGAGGAAACAAATCAGATTACCCGTTGTATGAACACAAGATCTTGACTAACTAAACATTTTATTACAAAGCAATAATCTTATACCGGAACTAGAGTTAGTGACCCACGAGGAAACAAATCAGATTACCCGTTGTATCAACACAAGATCTTGACTAACTAAACATTTTATTACAAAGCAATAATCTTATACCGNCACACAGGAAGAGCTGAGCAAAGCAATTGACAGTCTAGCTTGTGGAAAAGCGCCTGGGAATGATGGAATACCACCAGAGGTTCTAAAGAGTGGCAAGACAGCTTTACTCCAACCATTGCACGAGATTCTGTCCCTCTGCTGGGAACAGGGCTACATCCCCCAAGACCTAAAGGATGCAAATATAGTGACACTATATAAAAACAAAGGTGATAGGAGTGATTGCAATAATTATCGCGGCATTTCACTCCTTAGTATTGTAGGAAAGACCTTTGCCCGCGTTATACTAAAACGTTTACAAAGCCTAGCATCCCGCGTCTATCCAGAATCTCAGTGTGGTTTCCGGTCCGGTCGGTCTACCATAGACATGGTGTTCTCCATACGACAGCTCCAGGAAAAATGCAGAGAGCAGCAGATGCCACTATACATTGCATTTGTGGACCTTACAAAAGCCTTCGACTTAGTCAGTCGCAACGGGCTATTCCAAATACTGGCAAAAATTGGATGTCCCCCTCACCTACTTGCCATCATCAGACAGTTCCATGAAAATATGCTTGGCACAGTACAGTTCGATGGAGCTAAGTCAGAGGCCTTCCCTGTCAGCAGCGGAGTTAAACAAGGTTGTGTACTCGCACCAACACTCTTCGCAATATTCTTCTCTGTACTTCTTCGATACGCATTCAAGGATAGCAGTGAGGGAATCTGGTTACATACCAGAGCTGATGGAGGACTTTTCAACACTGCCCGCCTCCGAGCCAAGACCAAAACGACGGATGTCCTAATTCGAGAGCTACTATTTGCGGATGATGCGGCACTAACAGCACATACAGAATCTGGTTTGCAACAACTCGTGTCAAGCTTCTCCAATGCCTGCAAAGAATTTGGTCTGCAAATCAGCTTGAAAAAGACAAACATCATGGCCCAAGACACTCGACCTCCTCCTACCATAAATATCGATAATGAAAACTTGGAGGTTGTGGACAGCTTCACCTACTTGGGATCCAAGGTCTCCAATACACTGTCCATTGAAGAAGAAATAAACAGCAGAATTGGCAAGGCAGCCGCAACAATGGCTAAACTAAATAAGCGGGTCTGGCAAAACACCAAGCTAACGGAGAAAACCAAACTGTGCGTCTATCGAGCCTGTGTCATCAGTACACTACTATATGGGAGCGAGACATGGACCACTTATACATCACAAGAGCGTAAGCTTAACAGCTTCCATTTGAGATGCTTGCGCCGCATCCTTGGTATTAAATGGCAAGAAAAAGTGCCTAATAGTGAGGTACTAACGCGTGCCAATACCCAAAGCATGTTCTCAATTCTTAGTGAAAGACGCCTGAGGTGGCTAGGACATGTCAAAAGAATGAGCCCCGGCCGCATCCCGAAGGACCTCCTATATGGTGAACTTGCTTCAGGAAAGAGGAAAACAGGTCGCCCACGCTTGCGATTTAAAGATGTCTGTCAAAGGGACATGAAAGCAGCCAAAATACATACAAGTGACTGGGAGTGTAAGGCAGAAGACCGATCTACGTGGCGCACAGTTGTCAAAGAGGGCGTCATAGTAGCCGAGGAGCGAAGAATGGAGGAGGCTGCAGACAGAAGAGCTAGGAGAAAGGCCAAAACATTTGGAAGCACAGAACTCGTGTGTAAAAACTGTGGCAAAGACTGTCACTCAAGGATAGGACTGCACAGTCACTCGAGGAAATGCAACCCAACCCAACGGTGATGCACCATCGTCTCGCGAGACAGAAGGATGCCGGAAAACTAATGTGAAACAAAAATATTCACGATTTCAAGTCTTAATTAACGGGTCGCACATTTGTTTAATTTTTATTACATTTGGTTGTTATAACTAACGCTAACTCGTTAAAAAAATTAAGATCGCTCAAAAAAAGTATCGATTTGTTTGAAAAATCAATCGAAATACGTATCAGATGTATGAAAACTACACACAAAATCACATCATCGCTGGGCCAAAAAATAAGTGCCATTTATATCGCCACGGCAGTTTTTGCTTGGAATTTCCACATTCGCAGAATGATCTGCGAACAAGTGCCTACATGGCATGGTGTTTCAAATATTGTTTTTTACATGCAAGTACATAGTTATTTATGTTACTCTTTCAGTTTTCATAAACGAATTGAAAGGGAATTATTTAAAAAAATTAAATTTATTTCGTTTTTATTGCAATAAAGTAGGACAAATTTAAAAAACATAAATAATCAATTATTTAATAAAATGTTACGCCTATCCAATTAAAGTAATATGCAAATAATTGAGTAATGATAAGAATATGAAAATATTCAAATGTATCCGTTAATTAACCCCACAATAGACATAATTGATTAAAATTGACATCTGAAGAAGAAACTAGTAAATCGAGATCAGAAACTGGTATTCTACTTCATTCAATGCAACCTTTTTCTTTTCTATGTTTCATGTTATCTCAATTTATGGGAACTCGTTTTTTGTTTTTGTTTTGTTTGTTTTTTTAAAATTAATTCAAACTTAAAATAACAAGGGCAACGAGAATTGTTTTTATCAATGGATAGAATTATAAAAAAGCGAATAATCAGGTGCATATCCTTGCAAGAAATATACTCGTGTATAACCATATAATACCATGTTACCCATATACTAAATAAATGGTACGACAAGGTCAAAATCTCCAAACTGTGGGAGAGGTGTGGACAAAGGACAGTAGAACAACAAATCATGGAAAGGAAATGGAGATGGATTGGACACACCCTTCGGAAAGATAACAGCAGGGTGAGGCAGGCTTTAGATTGGAACCCCCAGGGCAAACGCCAGCGAGGAAGACCCAAGCGTACATGGAGAAGGAGCATGTTAGATGAGGCTGGAAGAACTGGAAAGAGCTGGGAAGAATTAAAGCGACTGGCAAGGGACCGTGCACAGTGGCGAGCTTTGACAGAAGCCCTACGTTCCACAAGGAACCCAAAGGACAAATGATGATGATAATCTCGAAAAAGGTTGGAAGAGTTACATTTAGACTTGCTTAACCAGAGGATTAAATCCTGTAAGAACGACGGACATCAAATCAACCTTGACAAAGTGTATAAATATGGAACTTGTTGACAGTCAGACACCAGAGTGCCACAGAATAGATTAGCGGCATATGGGTATGTTGGCATTTGGTTACTTGATGAACAAATAATTGTATATTTCTGTTCAGCCGAAAAGAATTATACATTTATTTTTTGAAGTTCAAGGGGTCTTTTTGGTTGCATTTTTTCTTACTTTGAGGTTATCAGCTTAAGTCCAGGAACAGTTTTCTAAGTTCAAAAGAGTCATTTTATTCATGTTTTTTAATTAGAGGTTATTCGCTTAAGTCTTGGGACACTTTTATAAGTTCAGGGGAGTAATTTTTTTTCATGTTTTTTCCTAAATTAAAGGTTATTAGCTTAAGTCCAGGAACACTTTTCTAAGTTCAAAATAAATAAAAACCAAAATTGAAAAAATAAAATAACCATGTAGCTAATATTTAAAAGCTTGAGAACCATTGTAAAATTCAATTAAATTCAAAATAAATAAAATAAAAAATAGAAAAAAAAATAATAATAAACATGTAGCTAATATATAAAACTTTGAGAACCACTGTAGAATTTTTAAAAATAATTTTTAAAAAATCAAACCCCTACGGTTCAAACTCAATATAATACCTTGAAAATAAAGTAATTTTTTAAAACAAGATTCAAAAGGGAAATAACTTAATTAATTTTAAAAAACGCATTTATTGCACCTACATTATACGACATCTGACCCGGCACCACGTGTCCGGCAACATCTTGACCAGCAACACTCGTCCGGCGCCATCTTGGTACCCCACCCACCGGAAGTGACCCCCCTATAACCGGAAATGACTTCACATAACTACTGGAGTTCTATTGATTAGGAGCCGTGCATAAATGACGTCACGTGCCTAGGGGAGGGTGTCACGCATCTGTTACGATGTGTGACGAGAGTGAGGGGTTTGTTTATAAACATGACGTCACATAAAAAACGCGCTACTATAAAGTTCCACTTTAATACCTGATTGATTATTTTATTTAATGACGTTTTATATGGCTTCTCGCGTGTTATGATATTACTTACACTAAATACATATTGAAATGACAAAAAATAATTTTCCACATGATAATTTTCATTTAGAAGATTCGGCTTATTTTCCTTTTTTTTTTTTTTTNTTTTGGTGTGAGGGGGAGGGGATGTCAAAGCTTTGTGACGTCATATAGGAAAAAAGAGTGGGGGGTCTTTGTTTTTGTGACAAAGTATGTCGCAAGGTGGGATAAATGTTGGCAACTTCGCGTGACGTCATTTATGGACGCCCCTTTAAGTCATGAAGGGGTGACCGCCCCGGTTGACCCCAACCCTAGCGACGCCTCAGCCAGACTTAAAGCACTAACACAGTAAATAAAATGTAATTCAATGGTTTAACGCTAGTATTGCATATACTTGAAAACACACCACACAGGGGCTGTCAAAACAAAAAGCACTGGTTTGGTTGCAACTGCCGCGATTTTTCGTTTCATAGAAAATCTTTTAAAAAATTGAAAATATTTAGGGCTGCGGAAATTATCGATTAATTTCTCGATTAATCGGTAAATTATTTTAATCGATAAAAATTAAAATTAAAGATATGTTTTTTAAAATTTTTTAAATTTATTTATAAATTATTAATAAAAGTTTTTATTTTATTCTTTTTTTTTACGTACAAACTTCTCCGTTACGAACACAGTACGGTGTAAACTTAAAAATAACCTGTTTTATAAAGACAATGATTTAAAAAAACAACAACAAAAAAAAACATTGTTTTTAATTATTCAACGATAAAAATTTAAATTCATAGACATTATATTGAACAACTTATATTAAAATATAGTCTTTCTCCTAACAATATTATATCTTTTAAATTAAATTAAATACATAAGTTATGGTCATTTTAAAAAAATGCCATAAAATGGCACAAAATGTGAAGGAAAACAACCTAGTGAAAAAAGTGATTATGAGGTCTTAGAAACAAAATCATAACTTTTGAACCACTTAAGATAACAAGATAATTTTTATCTTTTTGTTAATCATCAAACAATGTCTAAATGGCTGTATTACTTTTATATTTTAAAATTAATTAGAAATGTTCATTCAAGTGCCTAAACTCTAATAAATTATTTAACTTATTTTCATTGTTAACTGCCTGTTTTTAGTACTTTCCTAGAAATTTGCAGTTTAATGACGTCATACATCTTTATTTCTAGCTTTAACAAAATTATCGATTAATTAATCGGTAATTTTTCAAAATTAAACGATTAAATTTAATTTAATCGATAACAGCCCTAAAAATATTTTATATTACGAAAAGTTCTCGCTATATTTTTATCAATGAAGTGAAAGAAAATACTGATTTTTTTTTCTTTGGCCTTAGTTTCTGCTGATGGCTGTTTTAGTCCATTATCTTCAATTATTCAATGGGCAACGGGTTAATTCTAAAAGCATAGCAAATCAAAGTCATTTCTTGTTAGCGCATTTTCGAGAAGTCGAATGCGCTATTGCACCCGTTTTGTCCGTCCGTCCGTCATCACCCTTGATCTCAGCATCCATAAGTCCTAGACCCATGAGGTATATATGTTTTTTGTATGTCCTGACCTGCCATTTGTGCATCAACACTCAGTTACTCGATCCGTTAAAAAACCCCGTTAAAACTACCAAAAAATATTTCGAATCGAGAGGTAACACTAGCGCAGGGAACGGCCGCCATTGCCGGAAGTCGAATNAAAAAAAAAAATCTACATTTCTTAATTTAAAAAAAAAAAAAAAAGCACATACTAACTGTGCAGTTATAGAAAGGCAAAAATGTCACCAAAAAATTCTTAAATTTTTTTATTTTAATTTTTATTGCATAAAATAATTTATATTCAACCAAAATTGACAGTCACGCACAAGCTATCAGAACCAATTTGTTTTACAATAACATGTTCAAACTTTGCGTACAAATAAACAATGTTATTATGAAAATAACTACAGGGGGTTTTTAGCTTCACAATTATACAAATTTTCAAAATAATTTCTGTGCGCAGGCATAATTTTTTTATAAAAAAAATTGGGGGTAGCATCTGAAAAAAAAAATATTAAAAAATTCCTGTTGCATAAATTAAAAAAAAAGGAACTTGTAACTTTGTTCAGAATAACCATGTTAAAAAGCATGGCAAGTTTGAAGCCTGTAGCTCTAATACTTTTCTTGTCTTAACACTTTTTGTTCCTAAAAAAAGTTTAAAAACGCAAAGCTGAGAAAAACGACAAAAAATATTTTAAATGTTATTTTTTTAAAGTACAGTCTGTTTGGAAACTATATGATGGTTACATAATGCCCCATAACATTTATGAATGAAATAAAAGTAAATAACCTTAGGCTGATAAGGTATTTAATTAATTAGCACACGTTTTCAAACATAAAGTGTCGTCATTCACCGTATTATGACCAGTCACTATCAAGCATTTACTTCTCGTAATAGTCAACGTGAGATAATAATGATAAAATGATGATGTATTGTAGGCGAACACAGTGCTTAACTACAAACAAAACATTTTCATCGATATTCTCTTATATATCTACTTTATTGAAAATTGTCATGTAAACGTAACATCATGTCACACACCTACAGCATGTGTATGTTTTTAAGTGGCATTAGTGTACTCAGAACACAATAATTGAATAAGTGATAAGCTGCGTCACTGTCTATGTAACTTAGGAGTCCAACGCCAAGAAATTAGTCGCTGCTTTGCTCTTGGATGTTTGGCGAGAGTCGCGCAAAGTACGACACTCGTTGAAGTTCACATTGGTGTCCACCATCTTGGTTCGATATTTATTCTTCAAATATTTTATTCGTGAAAATGACGATTCGCACATGTAAGTGTTTCCAAAAGCACTACAGTGTTTCTTGCTATTTCGCGAAGCTTTGGATACTCCGCAGCTATTTTCCATGTCTGTCGTTTTTGTCCTCGAATTTCTTCACAAGCTGGGCGTTATTTTTTAGTTCGATCAGTTCCATGTGGACATCCAACAGCGCACTCTATGTCCCAACTAAATATGGAGAAGCAAAGAGTCTCATATTTTCAGAGATTTTGTCGAAATCCTGAAAATGTTCTGCAAATTCCAATAACAAAGCTTCGAGGACGCCCGAATTTCATCTTTTCTTTATTCATGGCTCCCGTGATTAGAGTGGTGAGTTGGGGGAAAATGATAGAGATTAAGCTGTTGGATTTGACTAGGTAGCAGTCGACATTTGTCAAAGAAATCCTGTAGGCCATTAAGCATAAGGCAAAATGTTGATCCTTTGCTTTGCAGAGACTCGTTATAGGCAGTTGATATAAATTTAAAAATCTACAAGGCTAAAGATGTTAAGAAGGCCTCTTTCTGCAGTGTGCAGTCCTTATTTTTTATTACCACGTTTTTCTTAGTTTGCTTTCTTGTCTGGATGTCTTTCCGGGGCAAAAATTGAATTCCTTTTTTGAACCACTTCTGATCATCCAATTTTGATGAAATTTTGCATGCATACTTGATTCACATGACAATTTAATATTTCATTAATTATAGTACTCAATTCTACTTAATTATAGTAGAATTAAATTCTATTTTTCCTTATATGGAATAACTAATCAAATGTCATTTGAACCACTTCTGATCATCCAATTTTGATGAAATTTTGCATGCATACTTGATTCACATGACAATTTAATATTTCATTAATTATAGTACTCAATTCTACTTAATTATAGTAGAATTAAATTCTATTTTTCCGTATATGGAATAACTAATCAAATGTCGATGATTTCTTGTGTTTTCCGGAAAATGTTTCGTTAAGCAGGCATGTAAATCTCAACAGACAATTTATGGGATTAGATTGTCTGTTTTGAAATTGATTATGTGTTAAATATTTAAATGTGATCTAAATATAATAGCTTAGATTAATATATATATATATAAAAGCTTTTTAAAACACCACGTTTTTCATTTGAACTAAAAAGTATAAAATAAAAATATTTT
>MUZC01001323.1:25483-65315 GCA_002072015.1 Radix auricularia
ACGTTTTTAGTTCGAAAATATTTTGGTGTGTAAGAGTGTGTATGTGCAAAATGTCCACAATGTGCATCCAACAAAACAGTTCTGGCTCAGCCCAGGGGAAGGGAAGTTCCAACATAGCCCAAGAAAAAATGTATTTTCTTCTTTTTAGTTCACAAAACGTGGTATCTTTAAAACTTTTTAAAAAATATTTTTATTGTGGCATGAAATTCCTGGAAATTTATTTTATTTATTTTTTTCTTGTAGCATCTGCACACGGCGAAATGTTTCTCCCTGAGAAAACCAACGAACGCTGGTGTCGTGCAGAATACTTTCAGTAGCAGAATCATTTGTTTGAAGAAATTGTAGGAATATGTGGCGGTGACGATCACTCGCGCGGATGAAAAGGGTAATGCTATTCACATCCTTCATAATTTTATCCAAATCAACAGATTTAAAATACAGCACCTCCTGATGAATAATTCAGTTCAGATTTAGCCGTAATTTTGTTCGCAATAACAAGTGCGTATAAGTGTAAATGAATATTCGATATTTTGTTTACAACTTAATATTACAAAATAGCAAATATTTGACGGCCGCAGGTTATTATAATTTAAACAGATTTCCACAGCCGCACATTTTCGTGCCCACGACCGCATTTACGGCCGCAGATGACGCACCCCTGATATAGAGCAATTAATTCAGAAACAAAAAGAAAGAAAAGGCTACAAAAAGACCTAGATAAATTACGAATATGGGATAGTTATTGGAGTGTGTCTTTCCACCCAGACATGCAACAGCTGTTATTTATATGAAAAAAGCAAACTATTGTATTCATATTAAACAGCTAAATCAAGCTCAAAATGTAATTCTTATATAGAATTTATAATAAATGAAAACATTGGTAATGAGGTCTAAATGGCAATTTAAAAATTACACCTACGAACTAACGCTGTATGAAAAGAAACTTTAACACACAAAACTAAGATGCTACGTAAAAACTGTAGTTTAAGCATAAACTGCCACAGCTAAATATACTTCGCGTTTTAAACATGATTTATATGCGTTGATTGAACTTAATATCCAAAGCCGAGAGATAAAAACATTTTTAAATAGATTTATAAATAAGATCAAATTAAATTTATCAATTAATTATTTATTCCACAAATGAAAAAGTGATATAAATGTATTTTAAACATAAAAAGAAAACATAAAATTAAATGTTTATAGACTAATAGGGCTGAGGAAATTACCGATTGATTTCTCGATTACGTGGTAAAATTTTCTATCGATTACAATTATTTTAATTGATAAAATAGTGGTTAACATTTTTTAATGTTTAAAAAAAAAATCGATTAATTATTAAATAATTAAAAATAGTGTATTTTTTAACGTACAAACTAATCCAATACAAAACGGATTCTAAAAGTGTAAACTTAAAAATAACATGTTTTATACGGACAATGATATTTTTAAAAACCAGATTGTTTTTAATTTATAAGCACTAACAAAATTTAAATTCATTGACAATATTTTGAACTACTGTATTTAAATATATCTGCTGACAATATTATATTTTTAAAATAAATTACATTAAATACTTAAGTTATGGGCATTTTTAAAAATACTATAAGAGGGCACAAAACGTGAAGGAAAACAACATAGCGGAAAAAGTGGATATGAGGTTTTAGGAAATAAAATCACAAATTTTGAAACCCTTGGGATAAAAAGAGGATTATCATGTTTTTGTTAATCATCAAACAAGTTCTGTACAGCTGAATAACTATTACTTTTATATTTTAAAAATTAATTAGAAATTTTCATTTTAGTGCCTAAACTTTAATGCGTTATTCAACTTACTTTTATTACTAACTATGTTTTAAAAATAGCTCAATAAAAAAATTCAATTGCCTGGTTTTATAACTTACCTTGATATTTTCAGTTTAATGACGTCATACAGTACATCTTTATTTTTGGGTTTTAACAAAATTATCAATTAATTAACCTTTAATTTTCATAAGTTCACGATTAAATTTAATTTAATGGACAACATCCCAAGTTTATAGGCATTGACATGTTATCTGTGAAATTTTTGTAGTGATTGACATGTTATCTGTGATATTTTTGTAGTGATTGACATGCTATCTGTGATATTTGTGTAGTTATTGACATGTTATCTGAGAAATTTTTGTAGTGATTGACATGCTATCTGTGATATTTGTGTAGTTATTGACATGTTATCTGATACATTTTTGTAGCGATTGACATGCTATCTGTGATATTTGTGTAGTTATTGACATGTTATCTGAGAAATTTTTGTAGTGATTGACATGCTATCTGTGATATTTGTGTAGTTATTGACATGTTATCTGAGAAATTTTTGTAGCGATTGACATGCTATCTGTGATATTTGTGTAGTTATTGACATGTTATCTGAGAAATTTTTGTAGCGATTGACATGTTATCTGTGAACTTTTTGTAGCGATTGACATGTTATCTGAGAAATGTTTGTAGTGATTGACATGCTATCTGTGATATTTGTGTAGTTATTGACATGTTATCTGAGAAATTTTTGTAGCGATTGACATGCTATCTGTGATATTTGTGTAGTTATTGACATGTTATCTGAGAAATTTTTGTAGCGATTGACATGTTATCTGTGAACTTTTTGTAGCGATTGACATGTTATCTGAGAAATTTTTGTAGCGATTGACATGTTATCTGTGAACTTTTTGTAGTGATTGACATGTTATCTGAGAAATTTTTGTAGCGATTGACATGTTATCCTGTCATAAATTCATTGTAATAGGGGAGTTAATGTCTTTTCTTTTTAGTGTCTTCTAATTTTTAAAAACGTTAACTAACAAAGGCTAATTTTTGTAGTTCTTTTTTCATGCAGCTCCCCTTAAAACAGTAGATAAACAAAACAAATATAAGACTCATCTTTTGTGTTAAGGAAAAAATGTATTAAATAATATATTTCTAAAGAACTGCAAACTTTGTTTTTAAAACAATAACGCATAGATCTATTTAATTATTTTGTTGTTTGTAGCAATTTCATTACATTTAAATTCATCGTTTAGATTTAAACTCTATTATAGTGGCAACACTTTATTCGTGTACAAATTATGGATATCATGAAATACAAACATTTCACTGTGAAATAATTTTGCTGTTCTCAATGACAAAATATTTCTTCAAAAACAAATATGAGTTGGACGGAAATCGGGAATTCTGACATAATCCAGATAGACTATATACTTATGTCAGCTCCGGACAGGATCAGGACATCAATCGTGATTTAATTTGGGAACTGATAAAAATAATTTTGTTTGTCTTATATAGATCTAACCTGCTATATTCTTTTACGTCTTATAATTTTTATACTCTCTTATTAGGTGAATATTACAATTATACAACATAAGTTAAGGAACAAATTAAGTTATTATTAGTGTATAACGAAAAGTAAGTGATCATGACATCATTTAAATCCATTTAAAATATAGTCTAGTAAACGATCGAATAAACTCTATATGAGAAAAAAATATCAAGTTAAAAAGTTACAAGTAAATTATACTCTACATCTGTCATGGTCTGTGGACGCAATTATCTTCTGCATAGAAGGGAGCGTCTGTATGTCTAAGAAGAAGAAGATACATAAAATGACAAACTAAGTTAAATAACTCCATTTAAAGCGTAAATCATCTGAATAAAAGAACAATTTTTATTATGGTTCTAGATCACGACTTCTTGAACAACAGACTCCAGACTCAGTACAACACTGTTCACTGCTTACACACTACACGCTCAGTACAACACTGTTTGCTAGGTACATACTACATACTCAGTACAAAACTGTTAGCTAGGTACATACTACACACTCAGTACACACTACACACTCAGTACAACACTGTTCACTTGGTACACACTACACACTCAGTACAGCACTGTTAGCTAGGTACATACTACACACTCAGTACAACACTGTTAGCTAGGTACATACTACACACTCAGTACAACAATGTTCACTTGGTACACACTACACACACAGTACAACACAGTTCACTTGGTACACACTACACACTCAGTACAACACTGTTCACTTGGTACACTCTACACACACTGTACAACACTGTTCACTTGGTACACTACACACACTAAAAATAATTATAATTTCACAACGACATACACGAAAGTAGGCAGATTTATCACTTAAACATCAAGTATAGCATATAGTCACATCCTTACTTAATCATTTCTATGTTATTCAAAATATTCTCGTTGTTCATTTCACATTGCTTCGGCATTGGCATTTTGAGGCAATCTAATTAAATAACACATCTTGTTACCATTTAGATATTTATTTTAAAATATTATAACAAAAACAATTTCAAAACATTGTGTTAACTGTTAAATTTATTGCAACGTAGCTCAACTTGTCTAAACAAAGGGATGGGGATATATTTCTGTTTTATTACTCTTCACTGTAGTTTAAAAGCAGAAACTACCACCATAAAATACTCGTTTTAAATAAGATTGATTTATGCTTTGATTGAACCTAACATCCGTAGCCAAGAGTTACTAAAAATTAAAAAAAAAATTTAAGGTTATTAATTAATTATGTATTGTACAAAAAAAAGTGATATAAATTTAATTTTAAAAATAAAAACAATAAAATATTAATAGAGATTGACATGTTAATTATATGTGATTTTTTTTTAAAATAGAGATTTGTATTTGGTCAGAGAAATTAGTGTAAAGGATCAAGAATGTTCTCGAGACTTTTATATTAAAACAACTTGAATTAGACAATAATATTTTATATTTTCAGGACCGGTCATCTCTGACCAACCCCTGGTGACATATAGGAGCAATTTAACGTCAATGCTAAAATATTTCCAAAAAAAAAAACATGTGTTCGTCTGTTTACTTTCATGTCTGATCTGTTAATACTGTATAATATTGATTTTTAAAAACATTTTTTCTCTACATTTAATTAAAACAAAAATATTCATTATAAGTAGAAGAAATAGCTGATGTTATTAAATAAAACTTTTCATTCAACGAGTAATTATTCTACTAATAGGATCACTACCAATATTTGCATCGTGCTTACTTGTATCATTTATCGTCATTAGTGTGGGTTTTATAAAATTGCGAAACTAAATTTTCTAGCCTTATAAGATTAAATAAACTAAATTTAAAGGACTCCGTAACCATTAAACTATTTTAGCTATATTCATATACAAAATCGTAAACAAAGGCTATGACAGAGGACGAGGTACTTGAGAAAAAAGAAGCTGTTAAGATGAATAGACAGAAGAAAATCACAGACGAAACATGGCATCACATTCAACACACTAATACTCTACTGTCTACTAACTAAAATTGTAAAGTACAGAAATGATGACGTCATTTTCCATTATTTTATTGGGGCAATGATATTTATTTTAAAAAGTAGGCCTACTTTTTTGTTTAGATCTTCGACGTTTCTCGGAATTTTCACTAAAATAAAAACGTTTTTATATATTTTGTACTAGTCTAGTCTATATCCCCATGATGACCTAGCTATTATTTTTGTTTTAGCATTGTAGACCTAATTATTCATGACTTGCATCTCCCAAATAAATAAAAGATTTATTGTAATAAGGGAGTTAATTTCTTTTACATTCTGTCCTTCATTTGATGAAAATAAATAAATAAGAAAACCTTTTTTTTTTACATTTTGCATATATCATATAGAATATTTAATTCTACTTTTGTTTTAAGGGGTATCTTTATTAACATACTATATTTAAAAATACTAACAAAAAAAAAACATGTGCAAACTGTGGCTTTAAAACAATAATGCATGTTTAATTGCCGCGAACATCTGTATTCCACCAATCATGTCCGTTGCGCATTTCTGTATTGTTAAAGTGGTAACACTTTATTCGTTCCCATTATTGGGAAAACATTGTCCTCAAGTTATTATTAACGCCAAACATCCTTAATATTTTTTATGCTCTCGATGTGAAAAAGTACCCAAATGAATTAATAGTGGATGGACGGAATTCCGGCATGCCGAATATCGAGATTTCTTGCACTATCCGGAATAGCCGTTTACTTATGGCGGTTCCGGATATCAAATGTAATTTGATTTGCAAACTTAAAATTATGTTTTTTTTCTAGTCTTACTTGGTATATCTTTTTTAGTCTTATCATTTTTTAAACTCTAGTCTGATGTGAATATTACAATTATACAAAATAAGTTAAGTGGCAAATTAAGTTATACAAAAAATTATTAATATATAACAAAAATAAACAAATTATCAAGCGTTGATCATATTCTCCTCAGGGGCTTTTTTTTTTTAAACTGGTTTTAAGTGTATATACTTTTACAAATCATGGTAAATTAAACGTTGCAAATAATTATTTCAAACTGAATTTAATTTTTAATGCATAATAATATTACGTTAAATTATTTTTATACCAAAAACTAAATTTTCCAAAGTTTATCTTTAAAAAAAATAATTAATTTCTACGGTGTAGATACAAAGGGGTCGAAACGTCCGGGGTCGAAACGCCCTAGAGTCAATACGTCCTGTGGTTGAACTGTCCGGGGTCGAACCGTTCGTGGTCGAAACGTCATGGGGACGAAACGTCCTGGGGACGAAACGTCCTGGAGAAGAAACGTCCTGGGGTCGAACTGGCAGGGTCAAACTGCCCGGGGTCGAGTCGTCCGGGGTCGAATTGTCCGTAATTCCATTTATTACTCAGCACAATTTTTTATTACCCCAAACTTCTTTGCTGCAGTATCCCTTAATGCGGTATTTTGTTATTCCCTATTTATTTACGTATATCATGATTATATCCTTATATTTTATGCAAACTGATATAGCCCGTAACCTAAGATTTCATGTTTCCTCATCTCATATACCTTATCTTATCTTATCTTATAGGTTACAGACGCTCCTTCTGTACAGAAGATTATTGCGTCCTACGTATTTCTATGGTTTGTGTTTAGTCTTGTATTCTTACTAGAGTTTTAAAAGATGATAAAGTGGTGGCTTTCCTGGTTTCTTCAGGCAACCCATTCCACTCCCGAATACCGGACGGAAAGAAAGAAAACTTGTATGTGTTTGTTCTTGCATATGGAATAAGAAAGGTGTTTTTGTCTTTATGTCTATTTGAGGGTTGTATTAGGTTATCTTTGTGTTGTATGTCTAAATTAGAATTAATTGCCTTATGTATAATTACTAACTTACTCTTGGTTCTTCTAATATCCTCTAGTGTTTCAAGGTTTAATGATTTAACTAACAGTGTTACTCTTGTCAGTTTTGAATATTCTCCAATAATGAATCTGGCAGCTCTTTTTTGGATTTGTTCTAACTTATCAATATTTTAATTTTCTTTGGTGGATGGGTCCCATACAGAAGATGCATATTCTAGTATAGGTCTCACCAGGGTGAGGTAGCATTTTAGTTTTATATCTTTGTTACATTTGTAAAAGTATCTTTTTATAAAGCCTAAGGTTTTGTTTGATTTTTTAATAACTTCAAAGTATTTCGCATCTTTAGTTTGGGTTAGTTCTTTTCCATGAATGAAATATTTTGAATTTATTTGTTTCTTTTTCTTTGTTACTCTTAGCAGTTGACATTTTTCTGGGTGGAAGGACATACTCCAGTTAGTTTCCCATTTTATTAATTCATCTAAGTCTTTTTGTAAAATTTTGCTATTTTGTTCTGACTTGATTGTTCTATAGATTATACAATCATCAGCAAATAACCTAACTTTAGTTCCTGTTGAGATATTGTTGGGTAAGTCATTTATATACATTAAAAATAGTAAGGGACCTAGGACTGTTCCTTGTGGAACTCCTGAGTTAACCTTTATTGGTGTAGATTTAGAACCATTAATTATTACAGTTTGCTCCCTACCCAATAGGAAATCTTGGATCCAGTGATGTAAGGGACCTGAGATTCCAAAGTATTTAAGTTTTTTGAGTAAACTAAGGTGGTGAACTTTGTCGAATGCTTTTGAGAAGTCTAGTAATATTGTATCTATTTGATCATTATTATCTAAGCTTTTTGATAGATCATCTATTAGGCCTATCAATTGTGTTTCACATGATCTGTTCTTTCTAAAGCCATGTTGGTGTGGGCATAGGGCATTATATTTGTCAAGGTGGTTAACTATTCTGCTGTATATTATGTGTTCCAGTAATTTACATTCGTATATATACACACACACACACACATACACACAATATTTTCTAATATTAAATATACTTTAGCCATTTTTCAAATATAGTATTACATAACCATAAAAATATAGCATAATATCATTTTTAGGGCTAGATTTAAAGCTTTCTTGATTTTCATCTTGAAATAAAGTAGTGAAGTAGATCGCTGTTTTGTGTGTGTGTGTGTGTGTTTTTTTTTAAATTATTTTAACGCAAAAAACTAAAGAAATAAATTAACACTATTAAAAAAACAATTTTTAATTTTTTTTTTAAATTGACCCATTTACCAACAACGAAATCATTTTGCCATAACAAATTTACTTGATACATGCATGACGTCTCATTATTGGCTTTCCGTCTACACAGAAAAGGAATTGCGTCCTTTTTTTAAAATTACAAATATATTGTAAGTAGAATGTACAGACCAAGCTGGCCCCTTGGTCAAATGCCAGGGTATTCAAGGGGATTGTGAGGCACAATCAGTGGCGTCGCTAGGGGGGTGTGGAGGGACGGGGCGCCCCGGGTGACACCGTCAGGGGGGTGACACCAGACCGTAAAATTCTATATATTCCCGTTATTTGGCACTGGAAAACTCGGAGGATTTCTATGGGTTAAATCATGAGGGGATGACACCATGAGCTACCGCCCTGGGTGATACCAACCCTAGTTACGCCTCTGGGCACAATAATGTTCTGACTTTATTTAGAATCTTTTTGTCGGGTATCCGTCAGAGCTGGGTTGGCTAAAGGACAGCCTTGAGCCTTGGTAACAAATCCCTGCTTTCAAAGAGAGTCAAACGATGACTATCTGTACACCACCAGAGTGCACGTCACACCGTGTCCCTTCATTCAATATTACATAAATTATTGCACCAATTGTTTAGAGCTAATCTGACATATTTTTTTAAAAATATTCTTTCTTTTTTTTAATAGTATATATTCATAAAAAATCATGTAAAAACTAGGGAAATATAAATAGAATAAAATAAATATATGATATATTACAATAAAATACATTCAATCCGTAGTGTAAAACTAAATATACATGTGTAAAAGTTAAGTAGGCAGCTTTAAAAATATATATAATATATGAAGATTTAATTAAAATTATTGTTTTTAATGAATTGAGTATATGTATTTTCCATCCACATTTTACAGACACACTCTGCCTCCTAAACGTCACCAACCATACACTGAGACTGGAATAGTGGCAAAAAAAGCACGTCGTGCTGACACTCAACGTCGCCGTAGAGCAGTCATGACTGAGGATGAGCGTTCACAGCAGACTGCGAGTAATGCTGACACTCAAAGTCGCCGTAGATCAGTCATGACTGAGGATGAGCGTTCACTGCAGAATAAGAGTAATGCTGACACACAACGTCACCGTAGAGCAGTCATGACTGAGGATGTGCTCATTCAACTGCGTGCTACTAATACCGAGGCTCATAAACGTAAAAGGATCTACAAAAGCAGAGTCAAAGTCATTGAGATGCTAGTGCTAAAATTACTAGACGTGGAAATAAAGTTAAAGAGTGACGTTTTATTAGAAATTTGCGCCTTAGAAACACATCTCTACCTCCTGACAACTTAAACGAAGAAGAAAAACAAGAAATCTATCTTGGCAACATGGGAAAAATGGTTCTATGGGTGCACAGATTGACCATACAGTCGCTACACAGACAGGTCCTTTCTGTTATAGGATTCATGGTCCATTCATATACCATTCGACATCTGCTTTACACTCCAAACCAGGGGAATCCCTGAAGTACGCCAGATTTACATTCTTGAATTTGTTCCTTTTTCATGTATGCTGTCTCCTTGTTTGTTTTTATTTTCTTTTCTTTTCATTTTTGATCACATAATATGTTTTAGTAGGGCTGCGGAAATTACCGATTAATTTCTCGATTAATCGGTAAATTTCTTTATTGATTATTATTTTAATCGATAAAATCGTTATTAAAATTAAAGAAATGTCTTAAAATTCTTTTTCAATTTATTAATAAATAATTAATAATAGGGTTTTTTTTTTTGTTGTTTTTTTTTACAGACTTCTCCATTTAAATAGACATTACATAGGTGTTAACTTTAAAATAGCCTGTGTCATAAGGACTGCGATATAAAAAACATTGTTTTTTAATTAATTAACAATCACAAAATTTAAATTCATTGACTTTATATTGAACTACTTGTATTGAAATAAATATCCTAACAGTATGATATTTTAAAAATTAAATTAAATTAAATACTTATGTTATCTGCATTTCAAAAAAATGCCATAAAGGGCACAAATCGTGAAGGAAAACAACATAGTGAAAAAAGTGATTATGAGGTCTTAGAAAAAAAATCATACATTTTGAACCACATGGGATATAAAGATGCTCTTTTTGTTTTTGTTAATCATCAAACAATTTCTATATAGCTGTATTAGTTTTATATTTTAAAATTAATTTGAAGTTTTCATCCAAGTGCCTAAGCTTCAATACGTTCATTAACTTATTTTTTATTGCTAACACTAATGAGTTATTAAATAACGTTAAAAAAATCAATACCCCGTTTTCATTACTTCCCTTGAAATTTTCAGTTTAATGACGTGATACAACTTTAGCTTTAACAAAATTATCGATTAATTAATCGGTATTTTTCAAAATTTAACGATTAAATTTAATTGATAGCAGCCCTAGTTTTAATATATATGAAAGTAATTAATTATTTATGTTATAGTACTGATGAAGGCATTAGCCGAAACGTTTACTATTATATTAGTTCATAAATAAAGCTTAAATTTATTGTCTTCTTACACGAATAGTTTGTGTAATTTTTTTTTTAATTAAAAAGCTTTATGCAGTCCCATTCTCTATGATATATAGATAGAACAAGAGCACAAACTAGAGTTTTTGTTGCACTCGACATCCTTCCGTCTCGCGAGACGATGGTGAATCAGCATTAGGTTGGGGTTGCATTTTCTCGAGGGGCTATGCAGTCCTATCCTTGAGTGACAGTCTTTACCACTGACCACAGTTTTTACACACGAGTTATGTGCTTCCAAATGTTTTGGCCTTTCTCCTAGCTCTTCTGTCTGCAGCCTCCTCCATTTTTCGCTCCTCGGCTACTATGATGCCCTCTTTGACAACTGTGCGCCACGTAGATCGGTCTTCTGCCTTACACTCCCAGTCACTTGTATGTATTTTGGCTGCTTTCATGACCCTTTGACAGACATCTTTAAAACGCAAGCGTGGGCGACCTGTTTTCCTCTTTCCTGAAGCAAGTTCAGCATATAGGAGGTCCTTCGGGATGCAGCCGGGGCTCATTCTTTTGACATGTCCTAGCCATTTCAGGCGTCTTTCACTAAGAATTAAGAACATGCTTTGGGTATTGGCATGCGTTAGGACTTCACTATTACTATTAGGCACTTTGTCTTGCCATTTAATACAAAGGATGCGACGCGGGCATCTCAAATGGAAGCTATTAAGCTTGCGCTCTTGTGATGTATAAGTGGTCCGTCCATGTCTCGCTCTTATATAGTAGTGTACTGATGACACAGGCTCGATAGACGCACAGTTTGGTTTTCTCCGTTAGCTTGGTGTTTTGGCAGACCCGCTTATATAGTTTAGCCATTGTTGCAGCTGCATTGCCAATTCTGCTGTTTATTTCTTCTTCAATGGTCAGTGTATTGAAGACCTTGGACCCAAAGTAGGTAAAGCTGTCCACAACCTCCAAGTTTTCATTACCGATATTTATGGTAGGAGGAGGTCGAGTGTCTAGGGCCATTATGTTTGTCTTTTTCAAGCTGATTTGCAGACCAAATTCTTTGCAGGCATTGGAGAAGCTGGACACGAGTTGTTGCAAACCAGATTCTGTTGCTGTTAGTGCCGCATCATCCGCAAATAGTAGCTCTCGAATTAGGACATCCGTAGTTTTGGTCTTGGCTCGGAGGCGGGCAGTGTTGAAAAGTCCTCCATCAGCTCTGGTGTGATCAGATTACCTCACAACTATCATTGAATGCGAATAAGTACAGAGAAGAATATTGCGAAGAGTGTTGGTGTGAGTACACAACCTTGTTTAACTCCGCTGCTGACTGGAAAGGCTTCTGACTTAACTCCACCGAACTGCACTGTGTCCTGCATATTTTCATGGAACTGTCTGATGATACCAAGTAGGTGAGGGGGGCAGCCGATTTTTGTCAGTATTTGGAATATCCCGTTTCGACTGACGAAATCGAAGGCTTTTCTATGGTCCACAAAGGCAATGTATAGTAGCATCTGCTGCTCTCTGCTTTAACTGTTAAGTAATGACGCAGTGAGCTGATCTGACAAATGGCAGTATAGGCAGAGCGACATATGTGATTGATGAAGTTGTTGGTAGACATGTCAGAAATAATGTAGCCAAGATTCCTAGTCGATGTTGTGAACAGTATATCAGAACTAGCCACCAGAAAAGAATTCGGAAGGGTCAAAGTACTATGTGATTTATTGTTACAGAATAGGAGTGCTTCTGTCTTATTATCATTCAGTTTGAGCTTGCTTAAGGTCATCCAAGGCTTTACCTCCCCAATGCACTCCTGCATCAATTGGACAGTGAAGTCAATATCAGAGGGATCAGTGTGAGTGTAAAGTTGAGTATTATCTGCAAATGATTGGCTTTTAACTGAATGCTTTTCAAGCAGTAGAAGTAGTGGCCTTGTATACAGCACGAAAAGTACCAGACCCAGAACGGAGCCTTGAGGCACACCAGAACTATCTATTTAATTAAAATGGATTTTTTTTTAATTTTTTTTTTTTAGAAATAACATCAATTCATGTCTAAGGCGTTTGCTACACCAGTTAACATTACAAAATTGCATTCTAATCCTATTATTTTCACTGAATGATGATCGGCTTTTCTTCCTCTTACGCAAACAAAAGAAAGAAAAATTGTCAAACAAATATTTCAACTTTATTTTTTTTCATTATTTGATAGAATCATTTAATGGACCTTTAACCGAGGTACCGATAAATTATAGTTATTGCTTAAAGTAACTTATATGTTACAGACGCACCTTCTGTACAGAAGATTATTGCGTCCTACGTATTTCTATGGTTTGTGTTTAGTCCTGTATTCTTACTAGAGTTTTAAAAGATGATAAAGTGGTGGCTTTCTTGGTTTCTTCAGGCAACCCATTCCACGCCCGAATACCGGACGGAAAGAAAGAAAACTTGTATGTGTTTGTTCTTGCATATGGAATAAGAAAGGTGTTTTTAACTTTATGTCTATTTGAGGGTTGTATTAGGTTATCTTTGTGTTGTATTTCTAAATTAGAATTAATTGCTTTATGTATAATTATTAATTTACTCTTGGTTCTTCTATCCTCTAGTGTTTCAGGGTTCAATGATTTAACTAACAGTGTTACTCTTATCAGTTTTGAATATTCTCCAGTAATGAATCTGGCAGATCTTTTTTGGATTTGTCCTAACTTATCAATATTTTCTTTGGTGGATGGGTCCCATACAGACGATGCATATTCTAGTATAGGTCTCACCTGGGTGAGGTAGCATTTTAGTTTTATATCTTTGTTACATTTGTAAAAGTTTCTTTTTATAAAGCCTAAGGTTTTGTTTGATTTTTTAATAACTTCATTGACATGGGGATTCCAAGATAGTTTCTCATTTATTATGACTCCTAAGTATTTTGCATCTTTAGTTTGGGTTAGTTCTTCTCCATGAATAAAATATTTTGAATTTATTTGTTTCTTTTTCTTTGTTACTCTTAGCAGTTGACATTTTTCTGGGTGGAAGGACATACTCCAGTTAGTTTCCCATTTTATTAATTCATCTAAGTCTTTTTGTAAAATTTTGCTATCTTGTTCTGACTTGATTGTTCTATAGATTATACAATTATCAGCAAATAACCTAACTTTAGTTCCTGTTGAGATATTGTTGGGTAAGTCATTTATATAAATTAAAAATAGTAAGGGACCTAGGACAGTTCCTTGTGGAACTCCTGAGTTAACCTTTATTGGTGTAGATTTAGAACCATTAATTATTACATTTTGCTCCCTACCCAATAGGAAATCTTGGATCCAGTGATGTAAGGGACCTGAGATTCCAAAGTATTTAAGTTTTTTGAGTAAACTAAGGTGGTGAACTTTGTCGAATGCTTTTGAGAAGTCTAGTAATATTGTATCTATTTGATCATTATTATCTAAGCCTTTTGATAGATCATCTATTAGGCCTATCAATTGTGTTTCACATGATCTGTTCTTTCTAAAGCCATGTTGGTGTGGGCATAGGGCATTATATTTGTCAAGGTGGTTAACTATTCTGCTATATATTATGTGTTCCAGTAATTTACATGTGATACTAGTAAGTGATACAGGTCTGTAATTACCAGGGTCNTTTATTTAAATTTATTGAAATTTCCTTGTCGCCTGAGGCAGAAAATGATGATGCAAAATATTTGTTAAGGATATTAGCTTTATTTTCATTATCATTATAGGTTTTATTATTTGAGCCTTTTAGTGTGGCTATACCTGAAGGCTCCATTTTTTTAGATTTGATAAAGGACCATAAGTTTTTATTGTTATCTTTAGTTATCACATTGTTTATATAATTATTTTGGAGGTTACGGCTAAGTTTTTGTGTCAGGTGTTTAATTTTTAAGTATTTTTTGTGTATCCTTTATAAATTGGTAGCCTTAAATTTCTTAAATAAATTCTCCTTTAGTTTGCAATACTTTTTTAATTTAAAATTGAACCAGCATTTATTAATTCTATTTGAAGTTATTTTTGTTGGAACATTCTGATCCATTATGGTTTTTAGGTTTGTTTCTATTTCCTTCCATATTTCTTCTACAGGGCTAACTATGCTGAATTTACTTAGGAAATTTTGTTGGAAATTAGAGGCTGATTGGTGTAATTTTATTAAGTTGCATTTATTCCAAAGATATATTGTTCTTCTAGGCATCTTATTTATTTTAGTTTTTATTGTGTTGGTTACCCTAACAATATCATGGTCAGACAGCCCAGGAATTATTGTGCAGTCTACTACTAGTCCTGGTCTGTTTGTTAGGAATAAATCTAGTATTTTGTTTTTCCTAGTTGCTTTTTTTACAATCTGTTCTAGGTTTATGTTGTTTATTGTGTCTAAGAAATGTTCATTAATTTCTTTATTATTTTGGTGGCTATCAATTGTATATTTTTTCCAATTTATATCTGGAAGATTTAAGTCCCCCATAGTCCAAATTACAGCATTTTTATGATTGTAATGTAAATTAGTTGACTGCAGAGATTCCTCATGCATTCTATGTTTGTATTTGGTGGCCTATATAGACTGCCTATAATAAAGGGTGATGAGTTTGGTGTAACTATTTTGCAGAAAACAAATTCTATATTGGAGTTTGGTTGTGTGTTAATTTTTTAGGCTATGAGAGTTGATTTTATTGCAAGTAGGACGCCACCATGATTGTCTGTTCTATCTTTTCTAAATATATTGTTAATTGCTGCTAAAAATTTCAGAGTTATATATGTTGGGGTTCAACCAAGTTTCAGAACCAGCAATTATGTCTGGTTCTTCTGTTTTTATTAGAAGTTCTAAATCTGGAATTTTATTTTTTATGCTTTGAAAATTAATTATTAGAGTTTTAAGAGTGTTTTGATTGTCAGTATTATTAGATTTTTTATTTTCATGGGTTTGTGTGGCAGGTCTGATTTTATTTAGGGTGTTTTTTATATTAGAATTAGCCAAAACACTGTAAAAGTTTGTGGTGATCAGGTCCCTATGATTAAACAGGTCTGAATTGATTTGGATAAATCCACAATGTGTGCAGTGCCAAGATGTATATTTATTTCTTAGACCCATTGATATGTACTTGGGTGTATTAACATGCAGGCAAACTGTGTGGTACCATTTATTGCAGGTGTCACACTGAATTGCTCCTTGTTTACTTGTGCATGTTTTTGTACAAAGTTGGCATTTAAATGATACTGGGCCTGGGTTACGTTCTATATCGCCGGAGAGAAGCAATATTAAAATTAGGTGCTCTTGCCTATGTCTACATATTTTATGTTTCCATTGTTTTAGTGTAATTTCTTTTATTGTACTTAAGATAGAGGTGTAGTCAGGTACTGAGTCTGTGTGCTTAGTGTTGTGGTGGTTTATAACTATAGATATGTTACTATGATTTTTAGGATGTGTTTTGGTTAAGGTTAATGCCCTTAAAAGTATTGTGGTTATTACTAAGATTAAGATTCTCATCTTCAGTAAGGCTAGTTTACTAGTTTAAGTTTAAGGATTAGGACAAGTAGTCTCAACTAGACTTAGTCTTAGATTTAGACTTAAGATATTTCTATTATTGTTATACTGTTATACTATAACTATAAGTTCTTAGTCTTAGATTTAGAGTTAAGATACTTCTATTATTGTTATACTATAAGTTTAAGTATAATTTGTTTTAAGTGCGTTTATTTTTGTATTAAGTTCAATTAAATTTAGCTTTGGATGTATAATTTATGTAATTCAAGCTATTTGGAAGGTTTATTTGTGCTTTTATTGTATGTGAACAGTTACGGTTAGTTCAAAACAATAATAATAAAAATGGCTGCCTTAACAGGTCTTAGTAAGTTTAGTGCAATATATCGTAAAATACACAATATAATATTATTAAACAGCAAATATTGTTATTATTTAAATAAATAAAGATTAGATTAGTGTTTTTAGAAAGGATGAAGTTTTTGTATAATTAAATTTGAGAAATAAATGAAAATAATATGAAACTTAGCTCTAGTAAGATACATCAACTTTCCAAAACCGGAAATACGTCTCTGAACAACATCATACATGGATTAAAATTAAAGCTTTATTCAATCACATAATAATTGTTTAAAAAATAATGAGAGCATGATTTGATCAAATAAATATAACATGATTTGAACACATAATGATAATGTGATTTGAACACATACTAATGACTGATTTGAACACATACCGATGATGTGATTTGAACACATACCGATGATGTGATTTGAACACATACCGATGATGTGATTTGAACACATACCGATGTGATTTGAACACATACCGATGATGTGATTTGAACACATACCGATGATGTGATGGGCTTCAAATATATATATATTTAAAGTAATTTATATAGAGCAGGATGAAGGATTTAAATGAAAAATTAATGCTGTTTCATTCATAACATAAATATGTTGATTGTAACTATAGTTATAATTGACAATAAAATAAAAGATTGCTAATTTTTAAGGTTCCAAAAGCATCATTGGCATGCCCATTATTTTAGTCATAATTTGTTAAATCTTTAAGTATTTTTAAGTATTGATTTCAAATGAACAGTAAGTTTTATTTCATTTTTTATAACATTTCTTTAGAACAACAAAGTTCTTCTTCATGCATCACTAACTTTTTCAGCCAGGATGGATAAAATGTACAAATTTATGCTCAATTTGAATGTTTTAAATTTCATTTCATTGGTAGTAGTGAATAGGATAATTTTTTTTTATTGATTTCAACTCATTTCATCAATTAATTTAATTAAAGCAAACAAAATTGTCTTTAGTAATAATAATAATATTTTCATTTGCAATATTTGTAACCTACAATTAATTTTATTAATTCTATAATATGACACTTAAAATGTTACCAGCAAGATTGAGCATTAAACTTATAGTTATTTATTTTTACAAGATTTTATTAATTGCACAATAACAAAAAAGCATGTATTTTTAGACTTTAAAAGCCTCAGAAGATCTCAAAGTTCATTTGGACATATAAATAGATTTAGAGTTTTATATATATATATGGAGAAAGTAGACTGAATCTTCTCATAAAATCATTAAATTCTTATATTTTATATCTTAGATGTACAGACGCGCCTTCTATGCAGAAGATAATTGCGTCCACAGACCATGAGAGATGATCTTTTGGCAAGTGATGCAGCAGTCACAGGCCACGGCTATAGGGGTTCCATGCATTACCCCTGCCGCCTAACTATTGTCTAGTTAGGTACTCATTCAGAGCTGGGTGACTCGGGGACTCCTCAGGCCCCGGAACAAATCCTCGCCTTCGTGTGGATTCGAACTCGTGACCACTGGTATGACAGTCGAGAGCGCTACCTCTCGACCACCACGCCCCACTTCTAGTCTTGCCAATAAACATGGAAAAGTCGCAGATGCTTTAATCTTGTCTCCTCTTGTCAAACCCTGGAAACTCTTTTAATAGAAGAATCATCTGAGATTTGATAAACCCCTCCAAAGATGAAACACTTGCTTGGATCTCACGGCTGAAACTTGTCATGATCTGATCAAGCAAGTAAAGGATATAGAAAAGAAATTATACAGGAATTTGTCATGATCTGCTCAAGCAAGAGTGAAATGTAGGCATAACATATAATACCTTGGCATTATACAGAAAGCCAAAGCATATTCCAGAATGTCTAGGCTTTATGCCACATTTCATACATTCTTGACATCATAAACATCTGATACTCAATTATCTAACCTTGATAAAGTTAAAAATAATTTGTACCAATTTTAATAATTTTTATTACCAGCCACTTAGCTTTGATATTCTAAAATTGGGGACCTTTATCATGTTACCCATTAACTGGATTGAATTCAAGCTACTTAATCTCAATGAGAAATGTTTAGAG
Organism: Radix auricularia; assembly: GCA_002072015.1. Classification (NCBI taxonomy): domain Eukaryota; kingdom Metazoa; phylum Mollusca; class Gastropoda; family Lymnaeidae; genus Radix; species Radix auricularia. Next base: position 44,327 of record MUZC01001323.1, read on the forward strand.
AGATAAAAAAATTTGCTAAATAAAATTTTCCTTTGATTTTGTGACAGTTATTGCTGATAAAAATAAGCTACTATTTGGTTTTTTAATGCATAAATATGGACAACTCCTTTAAAAGAAATATCGCCAAAACAGTTATAATTCAACTAGGAACAACCCGTGCCCCAATAACACTATATGACTTAAAGTGTTTTCATCACAACTAACAAACATTTTAAAATATTTACTTTATACTTATTTATAAACCTAAAGGAAACTTTCCCAGGTAAATAGATGTATTACATCAGATAAAAGGAATGGTATCAAATCTCTTGACTACAGCAATATAATTAGCTAAACATTTGTGTATGCACATCCCAGGAATAAGATTTGACACAATAATCATTAAGGCATTATGTGATACTTTACTGAACCAACATGATCCTACACTTTCATTTAAGTAAAAAATGCTGGAAGACAGGCTTGTATACTTTTTTTCTTTTTATAAACCGGAATGTAATACTGATTGCAGAAAAAGGGGAGAGCATGTGAATGAGATTTACAAATATACATTTGGTGGCGTTTTATAATACAGTTTATAGTTACAACTTTTCTTTTGGTTAAAATCATCACTTTTATAGCCAAATATTGTTCCATTATAAATTAACTTTTGCAATAAACTCTGTTCTAAAGCTATTCCACAGCCACTATTGGTCTCTAGTTATATACCGTGGCTTGAGCTATTTTTAAAGGGTATTGTAACCAGTGGGTCCCAAATTTACTAACCTTTAGAGAACCATTTGCTACCATGGCTACTAATTCTAGTTCATCTTCTTCCACTGATGTGTCATCAACGACGGTCAATTTTCTCAGCTCCGTGCCATACACCATAGATCTGCGTGGCAAGCAGGGAAGCTCTGATAACTGTAAATGAGATGGCGCGAAAAGATTTTATTATAGCATTCAACCTAAAACTTTTAATTAAAAAAGAAATGGTGTTTGCTTCTGAGAAGTAAGAAATGTGATGACAAAGTCATAAATTTATGGAAAGATATATGAAATATGAAAAATTGGATAGCAATGTCATTGCTATTTTTGCATAAATAAAACATATATTAAAACACTCTAAAAATAATAATGATAATTATTTCATTAAGTTTTTTTAACACTGGTATTTATTTTTATTACTTCCTTTTTAAACCGTAATTTTGTGTACATAAAGGCAATGTTGCATTAAAATGAGTCATGTAAGTTTGAGTCTAGTAATTTATTTTTTTTACACTTTTTAAAAATAGCTTACCTTTACAGTCAGATCAGTTAGGCTAACATCATGAGAGATAATTTTCTTTCTCAATAAGTTCCTCAAAAAATCTTTGAGTTCATCTGGCACTAATAAATTTTTGTTAATTAAGAAAAAATTTGTGAACAAATCAAAATATACACATTTTGTTATCTTTAAGAAATTGTCCCACTGTTAAGTTCCATAACACAATATTATGTAAAGTTCATTTCGGTATAAGTAATAAAATAAGGAAGTAAAATTAACAAGCTCTCTTTTTGAAATCATCACCCTTCCCACTTAAAAAAAAATAATAATCAAATCTTGAATTCAGTTCATAATGAATTAACTTACAATATTATTGGCTGCACTCCCTTTTATCATACTTCAAGTAAACTTACAGTCACTTATCACCACACAAATCACAGCTAACATCTGATAGAGCACTTAAGAATAGTTTTTAATGACTTTATTTATTCTGACTAATTAGTTTTACCCACCTGTTATTAAACGTAGGAAAGGTGATGGCTTAATAGTCTTCTGTACACAAGAAAATAAAGCAGTGGTCAGTTGTCTACAGTTGGTTAATAAAGCATCTATTGATTTATCAGTTAACCCTGAAAATGAAATTCATTGCGTACTGTGAAAATTGAGATCAGATAATTTTTAATACTTAGTTTGGTTATGGTTTTTTGTAAACAACTCAAATACAGATTTTTAACATCTGCTCTAGTTTAGTTTCATTTTGATACATATAAAAAAAAAATTCATTTTGATTTGATTTTAATTTTTATTCAGTTTAAGTGAAAAAGTTTGATTTTGATTTATGCCTCACAGGTTCTATAAAGATGGGGAAAGAGAAAAATCACAAGAGGAATGTGGTTTGTAAACAAAATAAATAAAAAGTTAATAATTTTGTTCTTTAAATAAGTATAACAATTTTTTTAGTTTGATACAAACAAGGTAAAAATTTGGGCTAAAATTTTATGTCTTCTTAAATTGTGAAGATTATTGTCTTTTAGAGCTTTTAATTTCAGCCAATGAACAAACTGCTAACCTTTTTTTGTAAGGTTGTCTTTTGAAATTCGTATAAAATATTACATTTATGAAATAAGCTGTTTAATAAAAATTAAATGAAATTTTAACATAATTCATTTTTAGAATGACATGTGTAATAGTACTAGACCAAGTTCAATGCTGTTCACATGGATAGAAAGGTTTTCTTTTTAAGAACAAGGTTTTAGTTTCATAGCTGTTAATTATATTATGCAGTGGTACCTCAAATTTGATTAATTTTTATTTATTTTTTATCATTGCAATTTTAAAACTATAATAAATCATGTTTCCTTTTTTATTCTTTGATCTAAAATCTAATACATGGATTAAATATATGTAAAGTCCAAACAAAATTGTCACACACATTTATTAAGTACCTACCAAAGACGAACTCCACACTGATCTTTTGGAGACACGGTAAATTTTTGGTCAAATTAATAAAAGATTTCTCAGAGAATTCACCTAAGGAAAAAAAATTACATTCAATCAATAAAGTTTAACATAAAAAGCTTGTGACATTTAACTAAAGTTTAAGCAGGCTCTATTTCTATTGACTGACATTAGTAAGGATTTAGTTGACTTGTTTGTTAGGACTGCACCCAGTTAAATTAAACAAAGTTTGGTTGGTTAGAAATAGCATCACATGGGGAGAAGGTGGTCCTGCAAAAAAAGAGCTAGATTTTTTCTAATGTTGAAACATGTCTGTTCCTCTTTCTTTAATTTACATTATATATTTTTGTTATTTTGCTCATACACATAGCACAGTACACCAGCATACAGCTAGGCTCCTCCAATAGGCAAACTAAATAAATAAATATCTACAATAACAAGATATATTATACAGGATACAGCTAAGGTTCATTTCTGAACAAGCCTAACAACCACACTCTGATATCTTGCATACAGGTTCAGTGGTCTAAATACCCAACGGGTCGCCTTCAAGTTGGATCTACCAGCTTCCATAGAAATCTGTGATATTTTATCATTTTCACATGGCCACTCACACGTGGTCAACATTATTCTTTAAAAATATTTTGTATTTCCTTAAGGCAGTCTAATAGATAACAATTTGAAATGTGGCCATTTATCCCTCAAACTTCAAATGTATTGCCAGAATATTTTACAATTCCTTTAAAAGCATTTATAAAAAATTTTTTAACAAGATTTATACATTTCCCAATTTACAAATTCAAAGGAGAATGATAACAGCTTTACCTAGCACTGTGTTTAACATGCAGTAAAATTTAGTTGTTGGTTAAAGCTATGTTCTGTTGACCTTTGGCTTTATTCCAAACATTACCTTCGTTGCCATGGAAAAAGATCTCTGTAATGTGGAAACAATTTTGCGCCAGCAGTTTCAGAGTAGTGGACGGGAACCTGCAGGCACTTATTTCAAGCTTTTCTAGAGTCTTGCAAGTTTTAAAAACATTGTTGAGTTCACTAAAGTCCAACAAATCCACATACAATTGTTTTAACTGTGAAAAAATGGACATGGCATTAAATTTTAAATATTATTTACAAGTATAATTTTTAAACATTGTCTTTGTTTTGTGGAGTCAATCGAACAACTTTGATTACAACTTTACCTTCTCACACCTGATTTCTGGACCATAATGTTATTTCATTTTAATATAACTCAGTTATGTCAGCGTCCTATGGGGCTTCCAGAATATTTTGAGATCTCAGATAATTCAGATAATTGAAAACCAACATGTTGGCATTGTTCTATAAATTTCTTGGTCATTTTTGCTCATAAATGAGTAATTTTTTTTTAAATGTTCATTTAAGAGATTTGTTGTGATTTGATTTTTGAAGCGATCAGCAAGGTGAAACAGAATTTTTTTTTCTACAGGATCATCTTTTATAAATAAAACTCTAGTACAAATACTGCTACAAAGAGGTTACAGGAATAATTGCTTTTGACAACTCTTAAAAATGGGGTTAAAGGTTAGTTGGTCCTAATTAATCTGGATGATTTAAATGTAACTTTATTTTTTTTTAAAAATCCTATTGATTTTACAGCACAACGTTCATTTTTGTGTGTGTCTAACTATCAATTCTTTAAATTATCAATATTATTCCAATAAGTTGAAAAATGAATCTTATCTAGTGTTGTTTATGGCAATCCTCCGAATCCCGGTCCCAAATTATTTTAGGCTTAAAAGGGGATGTAACCAACCAGATAGTACATGAAAGTAAGTTATTTATTGATAATAGAAAAGTGATACATATTGTCCGATAATCATTGATTAAATATAGGGCTGGGGAAATTATCATTTAATTTCTAGATTAATCGGTAAAAATTGTTGATTAATATTAAAATTATTTTAATTGATAAAATAGTGATTAAAATTAAGGAAAATGTTGTCATCAATTTATTAATAAATAATTATTAACAATTAACAATAGTTTTTTACGTAGAAACTTCTCCATTAAAAAAAAACGATTTTTATAGTGTAAACTTTAAAATAGGCTGTTTTAAAAAGAAAATGATATAAAAATATTAAACATTGTTTTTACTTAATTTAGGTATCACAAACTGAAATTTGAAAATAGGCCCACAGGTTTTTTAATTGTTTCATTTTAAAGTACTAGCAATCTAAGACTGGGGACACCAAATTTGTTCATGTATGGTAATAAATTATAAATGATAAAGTTATGAACATTTGAATTTCAGTTTTTTTCGTTTTTTCACAACCCTAAAAAGTGCCATTTTTGAAAGGCTATATCTGACAAATTACATTACGTAAACCCACTTAGTCACTTTCATTTCAACCATAAGTACACATAAAATAAACTCAATTTTTTTCATTGATATAAAATAGTTCACTCATTAAGATTTATTGACATGAAAATAGCTTTGCATCGTTTTTTTTTTTAATAAAAAATTTAGGAAAAAATCATGAATTTTGTAACTTTTGAAAATATGAAAACAATTAGTCATTTAATCCAGAAGACAGATATTGATTTCAAAATTTAGGTTAGCTAAAGATCTATTAAATGAAATAGCATATGCAAAGTTAAACAAAATATCAACAATATATGTTAAGTTTGAAATGTGCAAGGGTTCTCAAAAAGTGAAAATTTTGTCATTTTAAAAAATTTGTTAAAAAACATTTGTCCCTCAGTTGAAATATTTACATTACAATAAATATAAACCATGGCTTTCAACTATGCACAGAGTTAATTAGCCTATTCCATTTATATGTAAGTTATAATCATGTTGGAAAAGTGCAATGGTTTTTATGGACTTTTTATAGCAAAAAACTTGTACTATAACTCTTAATGTACCAAAGCGCGGTAATCCACGGTTTACAGTTTGTACCTAAGAGCGGTAATGCGTGACTCGATAGAACTCTCTTTAGAAATGAAATTACAGAAAATGAAAACTATTCAGTGCGGGATGAACGATGTTTTTGACTTTACGGTAATGGGGGCTGTTTACCTCGCTAGTGTTATTGCTCGATTCGCGATGTTTTTTTTTAAAAAGTTTTTACGGTATTTTTTCAAAGATGCAATTTCACTATACTTTATTATTAAAAAAATAGTACTAAATTACAGGAAAAAAAGTTTTAAACTCATTACGGTCTTTCGGATACATAAAATAAGCATTCTTATTCTAAAAGATGACATCATTATGACCATAGTAATAAAAATGGATTTAAAACAATTTTTTAATTTTTAAACCGGATGATCGCAATTTGGGAAATTCTTACAGTACTGAGGTGGAAGTTTTCCGAAAACCTAATGTCCCATTATGAGATAACTAAAGTAAGTACAGTCGAAACCGCTTAAGTCGACGGCGTCAGGGAATGAAAAATGGCATCGACATAACCGATGATCGAGTTAAAGCGAAAACCAATATGGCGGCAAAATATTAACATGCGCTTGAAATTTCTATATGTACGTGATGTGCGTTAATTAGTGATGGGACGATTAATCAGAATCGTAACGGAATGTCGGGACCCTATTTCTTCACGCTTTCTTAAGGTTGTTAAGACCGTTCGTTTTTAAAGACCGTTTAAGTTTAAATATAACGCCGTTTCGCGATGATTCCCAGATTGAGCGATACTGTGCCTTCGAAGCGACTTGCTTGATTTTCCTTACAAGCTACACAAATAAGTAGCCTACACATCCCCTCATTGTCCCCGAACCATTCTCTTCTGGACTCGGAATGGTCTATCGTGACCTATATATGACTCATGACAAAGAATACTATCATCTTATGTAAACGTTCACAAAAAAATTAGGTACTCCTTTTGAACTTTTGAACCTTCAACTTTGACATATTTTAATTAATTCTAACCAATAGTTAAATGGCTTTTGCACACGGCCACTTCTTATGAATGAAAAAATGAGAACAAAGCAGTAGTACAGTACATGTAATAGTCAAAATGAGGTTGAAGGATGAATGGTTGCCAATGACAACAAGTTTGGACACTGCACACGGTACATTTTATTATTCCATACGATCCCCTCAGCTTACAATTCCTTCGGTAACTTGATGCTAATAGGACTAACCAACAACAATGGTTTGGGAGATTGAGAGTAAACTGTCTGTAGTCTGTTATATTATATATTTTAAAATCTGGGGAGCCTTGCTTGCAGTAAGCAGCCTATGATTTTGGTATCTTTCCATCACTAGCGTTAATAAATGATAATGTTCATGCACGTGTTTTTGGAGTTTTTTTTAACACAACAGCATTGCCGTTATTTGTTTGATGAAGCTATCGGCATGCTATAAAATTGTACATACATGTTTGCTAACAACAGAAGGTATGTGTGCACCAACTGACAGCAGAAATTTACAAATTTAAAATAAAAACCAACGTCGATTATCGATAAAAACTTTTATTATTCTCCAACACATCTCTGAAACTGGCGATTTAAGTTAGCAACACATGTCTCAGCGCAAGGCGCAACTGGGCTGTGACGATGACGTCACCAGCACACATCCCAAGCTGATCGCATTGCCATAGTCTGTACCAGAAGGAACACAGCGCTGAGAGCAAAACTCAAGTGGGCTGTGACGTCACCAGCAGACACTGGTGAAACATTTTCAAAAGCTTGCGATTGGTCGAGTTAACCGATGTTAAATGGCAAATTTGACCTTTTTTGTGCTCGTGTTATGAGGTTTCCGCGACTTTAAAAAATCGAATTAAACGACGAGAAAATACTAAGACAAAGAGAGAATTTGGCGGTTCCAAAAAAAACCGTCGACTTAATGGGGTGGTCGACTTAAGCGAGCTCGAGGTAAGTGGGTTCCACTGTAGTTACAAATGTTATTTTAACCACAATAATAAGAAAATGTTATTACTATACCTAATATGTGAGCTTAAAATATATCTTACATCTAACTTATTTAATATAACATACCTTTAAATTTCACAACCACACTATATATGTTTAATATGCATTAATTTCCAAACATTAAAAAATTGTGTAGATGAAACTAAAATATCTACACACTATTGGCTTGTAGATGAGTAGTCAACAAAAACCTTGAATGTCTACATCAAATTTCAAATTTAAATGTGAATACTTTGAAACTAACTGGTGGAGTGTATGTGTTTTCTCTACTTATTCCAAAGGATGTTAGGGTAGGATTAATTGAATCAAACCCCAAAATTTTAACCTATAAAAGTTCAAAGTCCACTGATGAAATTGAATTAGAACTGTCCATAACCTTTTCCACTTGATTCCGAATTGAAAAGCTGCCACCTGGTTTCGTCAGTGTGAACCAGGTTTCAAGCTGAAAATGAAATTCTTTTTAGTTTAATTTTTAATTTACTAGGAGTAGAATACAAAATAATTTTTTTTAATAAACATATTGGTTCACCGACAAAACGGCCCTGGTCAAAACGGCCCCATTCTTATTAGGATTTTAAAGTTTATTATTTTTTTTTCAATTTTGTTCAACTCATTTCATACACAATTTCCAGAAGAGAAGAAAGGGCACTTTTTAAAATGCATTTTTAAAAAAAAAATTGAAATTGGCAAAATAATTTTAGAATGTCTATGATGGTTGAATAAGGTTATTAGTTTATTGTATTTCCAAATTAAAATTTAAAGGCATTGTTAGTTGTGGTATTACAAAAAGTGTTTTAGATTTAGAGATGTTATTATAAATACCTCCTGCTCCTTTTTAAATTTGTTTTTGTTGATGTAAGTTGTCTTTGGCTAATTAGGGACAGTAAAGAAAATTCATGTTCAGGGACTGTCAATAAATTACGTCACGCACCTTGGGGAGTGGAATAGGGAGTCAAACGTTTGTGACAATATGTGACGAGGGGGAGGGGAGGGGGTAAAAAGAAATGGACGTTTACTTCAAAATGCGAATTTAAAAAAAAAATATTTTCAATTTATTTAGTGGCATGGTAATTTTTAATTAGAAATTATTGATTGTAGGGGCAGGGCCGGCTTTAGGGTATTGGAGGCCCTAGGCGAAGAGAATTTGGTAACCCTAAAAGTAATAGAAAAATAACAGTGACTTTGTAAACATCGCCAGGATACACTGTCATCAACATTACGTTTAGCGAATTTAAAACGGTATCCTTCGTAAAAAAACATTCTTTTGCCTTTTTGTGTTGTCGATTCTTCCATTATAGATCTATGTTGTATTCTCTAAATGATAGATGTTTTTTTTTGTTTTTTGATAGATGTTGTATTGTAAAAGATATTTCAATAAGTGAAGACCACACACGCCGTTCTTCTTACATAGGGATACCAAGCGTAATAAAATGCTTTGTCACGCTGACTATGTAATTGGTCAAGTCTGGCCGGCCAGTCATGGCCATAAAAGTACCACATCACCTTTATATTTACCTTGTTTGATCTCCGTCCACGGACAGGCCCATACCATAGCGCCTTGGACAAAGGAAGAGATAAGACAGAGCGAGTGAAATCTGACGGGGCTCGTGAGACTTTAAACCCATAGTTTTCCCCATGCCCTGGGGCACGTATTGGCATACAATGTTACGCAGTCTCAACCATCTTTATTTGTCTGACCACAACCGGCGGGCCATAAGTGCTAATTATACATGCATCATGGTTTCTTAAAAATCTCTGATCTTAGTTTGAAGTATATATACATACAAATAGGCTAGAAAATATAAAAAAATTAAAATATGCCCCCAAATTGCACATAAAAAATCTCCTTAATTAAAAGTTATGTCGGGGCCGTTTTGTCAAGGGCTGTTTTGTCTGGGGCCGTTTTGTCAGGGACCATTTTGACGGGTCACCGACCTTATTAATTATAATTAATAAAGTCATTAAAATAATAAATGACATTAGTATTAGTTTTAAAGCTACCTTATCCCATGACTTGCTATTTTCCTCTTTTAAAACATAGAGTTGCAGCAGTGGCTTGTTGGTAATGGCAAGAGTGGGCAATGATGGTCTTCTACTTCTATCCTTTTCACTGGCCAGAAAAGTCCTCATAAGTGCACCATAATGTTCACCATCATCTAACAAAATTAAACACATATTTCCCAGTATATAAATTATATATTATGGAAATTATTCTAACTTTACGCTGAAATACTTATATTTCTTTATAAGTGCTTAATAACTGAAACAAAAACAACCCTATTTATTAAATTATTGACTTTAACTTAATAATTGTTTACATTGGCAACTGAAGTTATGATCAGGTCACCTTTAATATAAATGACAATTTAAGACTAATAATATCATTTTATTATTATGAAATATAATAAATGTTACTCATAAAAGTATTATATTTTAGGGGAATTACATCAGTTTTTTATAAACAGTCAGAAAAAAAATAGATTTCACTTCAAAGTAGGAGTGGTGGATTTTGTTAGTAATGAACATTCAAAGTGATTGTTAATGTACAATGATTTGTAAAACTAAGTAGTGGAAACTACTCATTTGCCAATAAATAAATAATTGATAGACATTATGAAATATAGGTATGTTTAATTTTAATAATATTACTTACCAACTAAGCCTTTGAGATAGACTACTGTCAATTTGTTTGTCCCTGCTTGAGTGCTAGCATCAAGGGACTCAGCTATTTCCTTGCACTGGCGAAACGTTTTTGGAAACGAAAATAAAGGGGGTTTTTTTTGTTCGTTTCGCCGAAATGCGCGATATTAATAAATGAAAATTTGTTTACGTATTTATATTGCAAAATGAAAAAACTTTTTTCAAATGTTATCCAACTAGTCAAATTATGTTTAAAACTTATAATTCTATAGATTTTTCATGGAATTTTTATACTTTTTTACATTTTAAATAATATTTTAAAATGCTGTTTAATACAAAACTAACGCTAGTTCAATTCTTCATCGGATTCATTACTTTTTAATGTAATTGTATGTATCGTGCGCAACGGCAAAGCGTTTGATGGAAGTGGGTAGAAAACCCTCGTTCGGCTGACGCTAAAAAATCTTAACAGTGATTGTTTTCCAGCAACAAATTTAATATTTTAAATTAGGTCAAAATCAAAGACAATTACATATAATTAAAGAGCTTAAAATAAACTTTTAAATGGTACAATTTTAATTAGCATACCATATTTTTTTAATATAGAAAAGAGTGAGTGAAAAGTAGCTAATTTGTAGCTTCAAGGCGAAAGAACGCAATATTCCGTCAGTTTGTGGTACCTACTAAATTACTTCATTAACAATAACAAGATGTAAATTCATTGATATTATATTGAAATACTTATATTTACACAAAAACATGTTAATTGCCTGCATTTGTTACTTCCCCTGAATTTTCAGTGTAAAGACGTCATAATCAAAATTATCAATTAAAATCTAAGAAAATATTTACTTTTATTCCCCCAATTTATTAAAAATAATTAATACGCAATATAATAGCCCACATCATAGGCTCAGTATCGCTCTGGAACATAGTACAAAAGTTAAATAGCTCAATAAAACAAAAAAAAAGACAATTACCTGTTTTTGTTACTGCCTTGAGATGTTTGGCTTTAATTGAAATTAATGATTAATTAATCATTAACAGTCCTAATGTATATATAAATATATTAGGGTTGTTGTCCATTAATTTAAAATTGAAATTTTAAATTTAATGATGTCATTAATCTTATTTTTAGCTTAATCAGGATTATCGATGAATTATTTGGTTACTTTAATTTAAATTAATCAAGAACAGCCCTAATTAAATAATAAATATTGTAATTGTCACACAGCTTTTCCAAAACATTCCGCTTGTGACTGTTGCAATACTGAAAGGCCGACAAGTAGCTTGCAAACAGAGCTCGACTTGAACAACTCTGATTAAATACCGGAGTTTACGTTTGGCTTGCATCCATAGTCCTTTGATAATATTAGTTCAATTCCTGCTAGTTGCGCTGCAGGTAAAACATTGGGAGCAATATTTATCTGAGCAGCTGGTCTAGTGTCATAATTTGTTTTTATTTATGAAATTACACTGCATAATGTACTTATAACAAAAATAATAATCAATAACTCACACAAAAATAATTTGGGACCGAGATTTGAAGGATTGCCAAAAAGTCCACTATCATTAATGAATATTCCTGAAATATTTGAAAAGTCATGTTGATTATTATTATTCACTTATTTATTTTGAATTCGCTCAGTTGAAGGTAGTAATAAACTCGATCTCACTAACAGATGAATTTGGTGCTTTTATTTTTCTGCCACTTAAAATAACCCATTGGAGCAGTCGCTGGATTTCAGCAAGATAACAGATTTTACCTGGCAATTGTGCCCCCCGATTGCACTATATTTTATGTCAGAGACAAACAAATTGACATAGCCCATCAGAAATAATAAGAGCAAAATGGAATGATGCTGGCCACATATAAAAATATATACAATAGTGTTGGCGAGGTACACTGAAAGGGATTCCTTTGTGGTTTTTTTCATCAACTTAAATTTTTGTTACATCCACAAATTATTTGGATTTCTTTTAATCTTTCTCATAATAAATCATTCCATTTTACAGCTTAAGACATTTTGTGACATACACGTTTTCTCTGCACGGACACGTGTTCCAAAGACACGCACTAGAATTTGTTGGGAGTTTCCTCTTTGTGCGGCTAAACAATGGAGTTCTTTACCATGACACATTCGCAGTATGCCAACTGCTAAAACTTTTAAGGCTGCTCTAAAGACATCTCTTCAAAATTATTATTAAATTAATTTAACAACATTTCTTCAAACAGTACACATAACTTATGTTTACCGTACTGGCAGTGATATGTTGCTTTTTTGGATATGAATATTTATTGAATGAATTAATACTTATATGTATGTTATATTTGTGTGTAAAGCACTGTGAGCCCAGTTTCTTAGTGAGGTGAAGTGCAATATAAATTATGAACTTATAATTATTATTATTTCTCTAGTTATTTACATTTTTTTACTTAAAGAAAAAGTCAGGCAGGAGAATAAAATGAAAAAATAAATTATTAAACCAGACCTGCAAGTTTTTTGATGCTATAGCATCAAGGGTGACACTTGACACGCTTGTAAACGACAGGTCAAGATGGGTGAGATTCAGGTTCCGGATTAACTCCAGCATAGCAAAGTCATTAACGGATTTTGTGCCTGAGAAAAATGAAGACATAAAGTTTCAATCTGTTAGATATATTATTTCTAGCTAATATATTATATCTGAGGTAATGGTTTTGTTATTAAGGGTAAATAAAAAGTGTATCTTCTCACCACGTAGACAAAGTTGTTCCAACTTTTTACATTGCTTCAGTCTTGTAATTCCATCAGATGTTACAAGAAGACCTCGGACCAATGTAAATGATGTTAAATTATTGGCGTGATCTCCAATAAGATATAAAACTTTGTCTGTGACATAATTTTCAAATGATATACTTAAATTGGCTAGACCGCTATTCAAGAGTAAAAATTGTTGGAAACACTTTACACCAACTTTTTCATCTCTGAAAGGCAAATCGGAAGAGAAAATTTTTGTGAGATTAGGTTTGAAAAATTGCTCTACGTGTTCAAGATCATAAACTTGGTTAGAGCCATTAGTTGAGACGGAATCAGAATCTCGGTTAAATGAAGCCAGAAGCTGGTCAACTTCTGCCAGACCAAAACCAGACAAGTACAAGAAGGCACAGTGGTCAACCTGAAAATTTTAAAAAATAAAATTTGAGTTACAAATATAGTTTGTTAGTAAATATATATTTAAAAAATTCTTGTTTTCTTTGAATCTTTACATATATTTATTGTTAAGTGTCATTCTTTGGCATAGTTGTCAAACATGACAAATGATGTGCTTTTTATAAATAGTACATTCAGAATTAATAATGTTCACAAATTTTTATATTTAAAGCTTGTTCTTCAATATTCATTCAGGACCACAGAAATGACAAATGTTCCCTATTGAGACTAAGAACGTTTTAGGTCGAAAGGAAAAGGTATGATTTAATTTTTTTTGAAGATTACACTGAAAGCCATGTTTGCAAATTTTAAAATAAAAATTAAACCCCTTAAACATGAAATAAATCGTTATAGAAATTGAGTAGAATTGAATTCTTTATGGAAAAACACATTCAAAAAGTACATTGGAGATCAAATAATGTGATGCTTCAGTTCTTGCATTGTCACCCTAAACCAGAAGCACACATTTTTAACTTTAAAATGAATTTTTCATTCAAATGTGAATATAAGTTTTAATAAAATTAACAAGTGTAACAGCCTATCGAGCTTCATTACTTTTGAGGGGTCAAATTTTTTTATTTTTCTGTTCATAAATAGTTGAGAGTGTACAACAAATAGCAACATAGTGTTGGCGAAACTATGGCACAAGTGCCAAAGTCAGCAGAGCCCCATCAGCTGGCACATGACTAAAATATTACTTTCTTACTCCAACCAGCTAAGACACGACTAGCTTTGGTTTCATTTGGAGAGTTGGCAATAAATATTTGTGTTTTGAATTAATTTTGGGCCCAACACGCCAAAAAGGCATGCCACCACTATTATATTTTGTTGGTAACAACCACTTGTGTCACCATCTAATTACTTATTGATTGAAAGAATTATAATTTCAAAACTTGCCTGTGAAGGTTAAGGGAATTAAAAAACGATTACATGTACTATAATCTCAAAACAAATTTTGCCTCGTAAGTTAAACAAATGGGACACTAACTTATTACTTAAATACTAAAATTAATCCATCCATCCATTTGCGCTACACCCTATGTAGGGCTTGGGCCCGCCTAGTAAAATTAAGTTATGAGTAAATAAAATTAACATACACTTGTCTGGTAGATGTTTAAAGACCGTAGAGTTGGACCACACATTCCACATAAGTTATGTATTCCGGCAGAGGTGATATTCTTGCAATGAGATAAATTAACATTTTGCAGATTGCAATTTTGGGTATTGGACATGATCTGAAATAAAATTTGAATATAATGATAATCCTTGGGTGAAAACAAATGTGCGATTTTAAATCAGCCTAATTTCTAAATGTTAAAGAATTGTGATGAGTGTGGCTAATATCAATTCAAGTTATAGGCTAAGGGATGAAGCTGTGTTAATTATTATCAAAATGAAACAGATATTATAAGCGCAAGGTATTGTTTTCAAATATTTTTAAAATTTTCAACATTTAGGATTATTTCAGGAAGTATTATTTATCATTTTTTAAATATCTTATTTGCATATAATTAAATGTAAAATGTACAAAATTGGTAATTGCTCCATTAAGTAGCATTACCCTTTTCAAGCCAAAAGCTTCATCAGAAATATTACAAAATGCCACACTTAGGGACACCAACAAAGGGGCATTCTTCAACAGCGCCTGCAGATAATATTAACATGTGATATATTTATTGTTTATTTGGAATGGATGATATGTTAGTAAATATGTAATATATTATTTTTAGAAATGCTTACAGACATCGAGCAATTTAAGAGTGCAGTTTGATGTTTTGGGTAAGAAAATTTTTTTAACATCAACAAAAATGTAGTTTTTTGGTGTGTGTTTTAACTTCAATGCAACTCATATAAAACATGTCACATTATGAAGCTGCAGTATGGATGTAACTTGATATTAATGTATACATTCAAAGTAAAAATAACAGTAATGATTATGTCAGTGGCATAGCTAGGGATTTGGGGGACGGGGGGTGGGGCCTTTGCCTCTTTTGTGACCCCATCATTTTGACAGATGGTGTAATATAAAATATTTAATGCAAAAAATCTTTTCAGACATTCCTTTGGGGTCTCCTCTCAATAGAGGGCCCATGGGGACTTTCAAATTTGGACCCTCTCCCCCTACCTTAGCTATGCCACTATATTATGTATTTGACTCAGATAAAATACCTTGATATTTCCAGCATGAACCTGAGGACAGTGGTCCAACACAACTGTTGTTAGGGCACAACTTGTTCTGTACTCTTTCTTCCAACTAAATAATTCCATCTCATCAAATTTTAAGTATGGGTTTTTACCAAGATCAATCAATTTAAGATGGTGGCATCTGAAAAGTTATCTTTAAATAATGAATATTAAGACTTTTAAATTGTATACAATTTAATAAATCAGACCAAAGAACGCAACAGCTAATTTTTTCCTGCCATCCGTTTTCATTTATAATTATTTGATTTTTACAACCTATTTTCTTTACAATCTTTAAAATTATAAGTACATGTATATTTATATTTATACACATACATATTTAATACCAATAATCATAATCTTTACAGGAAATAATAATTGAGATACAAACTAATCTGCACACATTTTAGGATGTTGAACCAGGGCTGGCTGTAGGGAATGGGAGGCCCTAGGCAAGTGAATTTGGTGGCCATAAATATAATAGAAAATTAAAAACTAAATATGGAAAGAATAAATAATAAAACATATAATTTATTTTTTAAAATACATGTATTTCGATACCTAAATCAACAAATAGCTGAAATTTATAGAAACATAATCGTGCAAATATCATAAACCAGGGGTCGGGAAACCATGGCTCACGAGCCAGATGTGGCTCTTTTGACCGCTGTATCTGGCTCAAAGGCAAATGCTTGATTATTATTTTTCTTCTGTCTTCCTTGATTTACAGATTTATTATGTATAAAAACAATCTAAATCAGCTAAATGAGAAAATATAAGGCGTTGGAAATACAATCTAATCTCTGTGACAAGCAGTTTTTGCATATGAAATCTAGCTAGAACTCTTCATCTGCGACATTGAGACAGGTTGTCTATTACACTTTGAAAACCTGTGACAATGCAAAGAAACATCACACCAAGAGACCCAGCTCAACATCTTAAAATTCAGCAGCCAGCAGGCTTCACTTATAATCTCCTGCAGTCATTTAAAGCGGGGTTAGGAGAATTTCGTGAGCACATCCGTCTTTTAAATTTCATCACTTGTCAACATGAGTTTCCAGTGGACAGCTCTGACCTGAGTTGCATCCCCAGTGTCTCCGTCAGAGATATCGAACTCCAAGCTACTGACCTGAAGGCCTTAGGGTGAATATAATGTTCAAGTCACTGAATGAAGATATGGAAAGACTTGCACTATAACAAGCACATTTGTTGAGCCAACACAAGTGGGCAGAAATGAAAAGAAATTCAATACGCATACCAGCTGATTGTCACAACATAGACACGCTTCCCGTCACATACCAAAAAGTGTGTGTCGAGTGAGTATAGTTGTACTGGCATGTTTGGCTCTAAGTATGCATCCGAGCAGTCGTTCTCACATCTAAAGTACATTAAGACCAACCAGCGACCACGTTTAACGGATGGAAGTCTCAATGTCTGCATGCAGCTTAACCTCACCACGTATCAACCATGCAGACTAAAAGCCATCGACAAAGCTGTGCAGCCCTATAAGTCACACTAATTGTAAGAAATACTCATTATTGGCCAGCAACAGCATAACAATCTTATTAAAAATAGTTAAGAAATATAATTATTGTACTTCTAGTGTTGAAGATACACAAAATGCTCATTTATTTGAATTTTTGCTTTAAACATAATGTATGGCTCCCACAGAATTACTTTTCAAAATATCTGGCCTCCTTTGCGCTCTGAGACAAAATATGTGGTGGCCATGGCTCTCTCAGACAAAATATGTGGTGGCCATGGCTCTCTCAGACAAAATATGTGGTGGCCATGGCTCTCTCAGACAAAAAATGTGGTGGCCATGGCTCTCTCTGACAAAATGTGTGGTGGCCATGGCTCTCTCAGACAAAAAATGTGGTGGCCATGGCTCTCTCAGACAAAAAATGTGGTGGCCATGGCTCTCTCTGACAAAATGTGTGGTGGCCATGGCTCTCTCAGACAAAATATGTGGTGGCCATAGCCCTCTCAGACAAAATGTGTGGTGGCCACGGCCCTCTCAGAAAAAAATATGTGATGGCCACGGCTCCCTCAGACAAAATATGTGGTGGCCACGGCTCTCTCAGTCAAAATATGTGGTGTCCTTTGAGCTCTCAGTCAAAATATGTGGTGTCCATGGCTCTCTCAGACAACATATGTGGTGACCATGGCTCTCTCAGACAAAATATGTGGTTTCCATGGCTCTCTCAGACAAAATATGTGGTGGCCATGGCTCTTTCAGACAAAATATGTGGTTGCCATGGCTCTCTGAGACGAAATATGTAGTGGCCATGGCTCTCTCAGACGTGTGGTGGCCATGGCTCTCTCAGACATAATGTGGTGTCCATGGCTCTCTCAGACAAAATATGTGGTGTCCATGGCTATCTCAGACAAAATATGTGGTTGCCATGGCTCTCTCAGACAAAATATGTGGTTGCCATGGCTCTCTGAGACAAAATATGTAGTGGCCATGGCTCTCAGACGTGTGGTGGCCATGGCTCTCTCAGACAAAATATGTGGTGTCCATGGCTCTCTCAGACAAAATATGTGGTTTCCATGGCTCTCTCAGACAAAGTATGTGGTGTCTACGGCTCTCTCAGACAAAGTATGTGGTGTCTACGGCTCTCTGAGACAAAATATGTGGTGGCCATGGCTCTCTGAGACAAAATATGTGATGTTCATCGCTCTCTTAGACAAAAAGTTTCCTGACTCTTTCAAAAACCTTCAACAAAATCAACTTTTCGTGCTTTGATGGCAGCAAATTCTGGAATAAATTGTGAATGATACAGAGACTGCGCGATATCTCGTTTGATAGATATTGTTACCAGATTGTTCAGGCTTTCTTGTGTCAAAGTCGTTCTGAAATAGTTTTTAAAAAATTAATTTCAACTTGGAAAAACGTATTTCTCCCTATGCATAGTAATCAGAATTGTCAATGCTTTTCTAAGAGCATTGATTAAATTAGCTTTATAATGCAATAGGCTCAATGCCTAAGTCAAAAAATATCCACTATTTCATAAATGTTAAGTATTGAATAGATAATTTTTAAAAAAAAAAACTTGAACATATCAAAATAAACAAAATATTTAGCCATGCGAGACTACTAAAATAAAAAATTTTTATTTGTGTTTCGCTGTTGTGGTTGCTAAGCTCTGAAAACGAAGAAAAAAATGTATACTATGAAAAATCAGTTAGGTTTCATATAAATTTCGTCTAATAAATTTATTAACCCAAAATTTCTACATCCAAATGAATCCTTAGAGTCGTTTTTATATTTTCCTTCCTACAACAGCATTGAGCATTTAAATGTTAAATGTTTACCACTTAAAACATTTGATATTCAACAGTTATATATTTAGCACAAATTTAGGTTACACGTTTGTCAATCTTGTGTAAATATTTTGGATAGATGAATTTACACAGTAAAATATTACATTTTAATCATGCAATTTTTAAAATAATCAGCGGTTTAAGGTATGACACGGAGTTGGTGGTTCTGGTTGCTTGGACCTTGGTCGTAGTTTACTCCTTAAGAAAAAAAAAATATATGCATACTGCGCGAAGCCCCGACTAATCGGAGGCCCTAGGCGGCTGCCTAGTTTGCCTATGCCTAAAGTTAAAGCCAGCCCTGGTTGAACTCAATACTCAAGTGCAATAAAAAAAATTCTTCTACATTATAATTATTATAATGTGCATTTTAAAAAGATATTTGGTGACAATATAAATATAAGTGGTCAAGGCAAACTTGTTAAATATTTTGTTGAGACATTCTTCCGTTATCAAAGGGCATTTCTTTATTTGGAGATTTCTTGAATAAATAGAGAGAAGCAACTCCAGCTGCCTGTAAAGAAATATATTAAGGATTAATTAACCATAAATATAAACTTGAGAAAGACGCAATTCTGCAACTGCAATGGTGCATTGAATCTTATGTATGGAAGGAGCGTCTGTACTGTAAAGATAAGATGGTAGGGATGGAGACAGACGTCCGGAGGCATCTCGGTTGTAATCTGAAGTTTGGTATGTACTAATTCCTGTTTCAATGTTGCAGTTCTCAATTATTTTAGAATGTACCCCTAGGCTACATTTTACTTAAATATTTCTGTAGTTGTGCTTATTGTGCCTTACACTATATAAATATTTAAGATATAACTACAACACTTAACAGTGACTCTAAAATTGAAATCTCCGACAAAATTTTTTAAAATAAAATTGTGTGTGACCTCTAACCTCGATTATGTTTGTTTATTTTGTTTGTTTTCTAAATATTTAAGTGTAGGCCCACATTTGGATTTAAGCTTAACAAATTCCAAACTTCGGAGGCTACCTCACGGGGTGTCATCAGCTGTACAGTTGGGACAATTTCCTTGGCTGCTCGTGCCCTCCCAGTCATTATAATCTGTTAAAACAGTTCATAGTTCAAATAGTTTTTTTAATAATATTTAACAATAGTGGGGTAAATTTTCAAAAAAATTAGAACTATAACTTTGAAACAGGAAGTAGACTAAAAAAATAATTGATAAACTACAGATAAGACTATCATGATTGTCATTCCTTCACTTAAACATTTTTAAATTTGAAGAAAAAAAAAATAGGTTAACATCTGGACCAATCTGGAGAACTTACGATTCTGTGATTTTATTACGATAAAATTTTACAATTCTTTGAAGGACACAATTTATGGTCTCTCCGCAAGTGCCTTGTACTTGTTCTAGTTCTTGTTGCAAATTTATACATTTCCTTTTCATAGAAAGGCACGGGCTTTCTTGATTTAAAAGGCAATCTGCAACCGATAGCAATGAAAAATGCTCTAGCGTAGGAACGTTATCCATTTTAATAGACTATTTCTGAACATTCATCTGACGTTTAAAGAAGGCACACAAAAGTTAATCGCCATTTATATAACAACAAAATATATTTAAAATTTTAAACCGGAGCAAAGTAAGCGTAAAGAACCTTGTAGCATTTTATTTTAAAAAATTATTTTGAAGAGTCATAAAAATGAGCCACATTAATACATAGCGATGATTTCGTTAAGTTTTAAAGATTAAACCAAATGTATATAAATATTACTTGAAAAGGTTAATACTTATTAAAGTTCTATCCAAAGTTTATGTCAGCAATTTCTTACCATGAAAATTAAAAATTTTGTGTAAAAACGGAAAATTATTCCATCTTCAGCATTTTTACCACGTTTATATTAGTTTGCCGTCTTGTCTGGATTTCCGGGGCAAAAATTGAATTCCTTATTTGAACCACTTCTGATCATCCAATTTTGATGAAATTTTGCATGCATACTTGATTCACATGACAATTTAATATTTCATTAATTATAGTACTCAATTCTACTTAA
>MUZC01001323.1:65471-90712 GCA_002072015.1 Radix auricularia
AATTTCAGCCGAATGCGCCCCACGTTTTTAGTTTATTTTCTTCTTTTTAGTTCACAAAACGTGGTATCTTTAAAACTTGTTTTTAAATATTTTTATTTATGTAACATCTAGCAGATTACCCGCGCTTTTCAGGGGTAATTTATTATTTCAGTTAGCGTTTAGAACCGGTAAACACTAATTCACATACAAGTTTTCTTTCTTTCCGCCGGGTATTCGGGCGTGGAATGGGTTGCCTGAGGAAACCAGGAAAGCCACCACTTTATCATCTTTTAAAATTCTTGTAAGAATACAGGACTAAACACAAACCATAGAAATACGTAGGACGCAATAATCTTCTGTACAGAAGGAGCGTCTGTAACATATAAGATAAGATTCAAAGCCATTTAATTTCAATCTGGATCATGATGGATATACTAAATGTATTATCTAAACCGCCCTGGAACAAACGTTAGAAGTTCATTGCCCCATTTGAAATTTTATTATTTTTTCAAAGCACATTTGGTCAATAATTTATCTATTTATTAAGTAGACACTTTTTAAATTACCTTTTATATAAATAATGTTAAAAATGGCATACGGGACCCCAGCCCTAAAAGGTGTTTTTAATATTAAAACTTCTTTTTAAAAAAAACTAAAATAAGGGTCGGGGGCCCTATGGTTGTAAAATGTATAGCAGGGCCGGCTTTAGGGAATAGGAGGCCCTAGGCAAGGTAAATTTGGTGGCCTTAAATGTAATGGGAAAATAGATAATAAAAAAGGAAATAAATTTTTGTGCGAGGCCCTTCCTAATTGGAGGCCCTAGGCAGCTGCCTAGTTTGCCTATGCCTAAAGCCGGCCCTGTGTATAGTTCAAAACAACAGCTTATTTCAATTTAGATAATGATTAATTTATTTGTTAGTTAGAATCTGTAATCTATACCAGTGGCGTAGCTACAACTTTTGCCGCCCCTTTTTTTAGAGGCCATCCATAAATGACCTCACGCGCCATGTGTGTGTGTGTGTGTGGGGGGATTTTCACATTGGTGACGAGAGGGGGGGGGGGGTTTGATAAATGTGACGTGATATAAAAAACGCGCAACTTTAAATAAAAGTTCCAGTTAAATATTTGATTGATGACACTTTATTTAATGACGTTTTACGTGGATTCACATGTGTGGCGACATTATTGTGCAGGCTTTCACTAAAAACATACTCAAATGACAAAAAATTGATTTTAAATATGCTCATTTTCAAATAGAAAATACGATTTTATCGAAAGTGGGGTGGGGGTGACCATTGCTTTGTTACACCATATGGAAAAACAGGTGTAAGGCTTTATGACGACATGTAACTAGGGGTAGGGGGTAAAAATCAGCCAAAATAGTGTGCAGTCGTTTATGGATAGCCCCTTAAGTCAATCGTATGATGGATTTGTATAAATTAATTAACAGGAATCAATAATTGTAATTGAAGCGAAATAAAGGTGGGAATCATTTTTACTATTGCATGCCATACTTCTGTAAGCAGTAATAAGAGGCTGCATAAAATGTTTTACCTATAAATACGCACTTATAAAAAAAAAAAAAAATTTTTTTTAAAGGCCACAAGAAGGTTACTAAGGTTGCAGGTCCTCATCTCCCCCCCCCCCCTTCCCCGAAGAGCCACATATTCCTAAAAACAGTTCTAATTAATATGCCTTTTTGTATTTATAGACAATTGATTTGTTTTTATCAAGAAATTGTATACATTAGTATGTAAACCAAATTACTAACTTTCATATTAGCCAAATCGTGTGTTATGCTTTCAAAATTTCAAATTATTTGTAATATCTTGAACTATGGTCAATATTGCAAGATTGTATTACCTTAAAGCACTCATTGTGGAACAAAGATATTTTTTAATCAAATTTAGTTTAGGAGAAGCTCCTTTCACAACTAGCAAGACTGATAGCAATTGTTGATAAAATTGTTAACAAATTTACAATTTTTCTGTGGGGTACATAATTGTCCAATCTATACTGTTGAATAAATTTAAATAGATAACAGTGTTATTCCCCTCGTTTTTCTAACGTAATGCCTCTTCTTGCAGTGTAGGTACAGCTATAAAAACCGGGATCCTTTTTCTTTCAATGTTGATATTTTATTTATCAATGTCGAAAAAGTGATTTATTTGATGTTCAAATTCTTCATTTAGTAGGTTACATGGTATCTTATACGAATATTTTCTTGCAAAGCGTACTTTTATGTTCTTTTAAATTTTATTTATTGATAAAAAGAAATCTCCTTCCACTTCTTGTTCTAATGATATAACCTGGTCTTCTGAATGTTCACCACTCATATTTCTTCGAGAGTAGTTTTGGCTGATATAACAACGTTTTGTATTAGCATATCGCTTTGTTTCATGAAATTAGTTTGCATTACCTTAAAAACAAAACAAATGTTTAAAAAATTAATTTAAAACACAACAAAAACGACAACAAACAAACAAACAAACAAAAACTAGCTCCGATAAATTGAGATAGATAACATAAAACATACAAATGAAAGGGGTTGCATTGGATCAAATAGCATTCCAGCATCTGATCTCGTTTTACTAATTACTTCTTCAGATGTCAATTTTAATTATTTATGCTAATTAACGGGGAAATTTTTATATTTTCATATTCTTGTAAATTTTTAAATTATTTGAATATTACTTTAATTTTGGATATGCGTAAAATTTTATTAAATAGCCGTATTTTAATTTTATGCTACTTTAATGCAATAAAAAGGAAATAAATTTAATTTTTAATAATTCCCTTACAATACTTTAATTAAAACTGAAACAGTATCATAAATTAATACTTGCAAGTGAAACACAAGTTTGTAAGTTTGAACCATTGTGTCATATGGATACTTGTTTGCAAATAATTTTGCACATGTAGAAATTCCACACAAAATTTTCTTGGCGATATTAAAAGCACATATTTTTCGGCTATCGGTGAAGTGTTTTTGTGTCTAGTTTTCATATATCTGTTTAATATACTGATTGATTTTCAAAACGAATCATTTTTTGAGCGATCTTAATTTTTTAACGAGTTTGCGTTAGTTTTAACAACTAATGTGTAATCAAACAAATGTTGTGCGACCCGTTAAGACTCTAAATTACAAATATTTTTGTTTCACCTTGGTTTTACCCCTTCAAAAAAATAAAATGGTGGTTTTCGGAAGTGGCAGTCATTTTTAACTGCCAAAAAATGCTGCCCTTAAAATGTGTGCCGCCCGGGGCGGACCGCCCCACCGCCCCCTCTAGCTACGCCACTGATCTATACTAATAAAAGGGAAATCCATCACTGACTGACTCACTCATTCATCACTAATTCTCCACTTTGGGAAGTTGTTGGTCATCCTCTCACGACGAAAATGGGCGAAAAAGAATTTTTAAAATCTCGCTCAATTTTTTTTCCTTATTTGGGATCTATAAAAATTGAAAGTCACCAATTTTCCTATTTCTCGTGTAGGTAGAAGCATGAAACTTTTGAAATTTTTGAGTACACGCTCCCGACAAAAATTGTCAAAAAGAATGTTAAAATTCCCTCTCATGGGGGACTGAGGGCCCAAATATAGTTTTTCTTATATTCAAAAGTACATGCTTCTAATTATAATTGAAAAAAAGATTTTAATTTCCCACTCATGGGGGCTGGGGCTCCCAAAACGTTTTTTTTTCTAATATAAGCTACATAAAAATTGAAAAACACTAATTCTCCTATTTCCCCGGATAGGTAGAAACATGAAAATTGGGAAATTTTTTAGTACACACTCCCGACAAAAATTGGCAAAAAAAAAAAAAATGTTAAAATTCCATCTCAATGGGGACTGGGGGCTCTAATATAGTTTTTCTTATATTCAAAACCGACTCAAGCACTAATTCTCCAATTTACCGTGTAGGTAGGAGCATGAAACTTTGGGAAATTGTTAAGTACCCTCTCACGACGAAAGTCGGTGTGGAAGAATTTTTAAATGGGCACTCATGTCCGGCCGGGGCCCAAAAACATTTTTTCTTTATATAGGGGCTATAAAAATTGAAAATTGCCAATTTTCCTATTTCCCGTCTAGGTAGAAGCATGAAATTTGGGCCCCAATGAAAGTAATTTTTTTTAAAAAAAAATTCCAATAATCGTTGCAGAGGCTTTTCAATACCTGTCCAAAGTTTCATGCTTCTACATACACGGAAAGTGGGAGGATTAGGGATGAGTAAGTTTTTAATAAAAGAAAAAAATACATTTGGGCCCCCCGGCCCAAAGTAAGTGAGAATTCAAATTTTATTTTCATCTGTTACCATCGTGGAAGTGTACTGAACAACTACCCAAATTTCTTGTTTTTACCTACATCGGAAATAGGAGAATTAGTGATTTTCAGTTTTTATTAATCTCATATAAGTAAAAAAAAGAAAAACTTATCTGGGCCCACGGCCTACAGGAAGTGATCATTTAAATATTATATTAATTAGTTACCATTGTGGAAGTGAGTGTACTCAACAACTTACCAAAGTTTCATGCTTGTGCCTTGCGGGAAATGGATAATTAGCGATTTTCATATTTTGTATAGTCCAAGTAAGGAAAAAAACGTTTTTGGGCCCAGGCCCCCATGAGTGTAAATTTAAAAATTATTTACCGCCAATTATTGTCACACTCAACAACTTTGCAAAGTTTCATGCCTATACCTACACGGGAAGTCAGAGAATTAGTGAAGTGTAAATTTTTAATAAAAGATAAAAAACTACATTTGCCCCCTCCCCCCTGTTGAAATATTGGGTGTGCTCGCACAAACACAGAGCCCCCAACTGTTGAATACTGTGGCCCGACTGTTGCATACAGAGCGGGTCCACACTATTGACGATTGTGTCTAGGGAACAATCACTATTCTATAGTACTATACTAATAATACAACTATACCGACATAAAGCTTATCATTAATAATTAGAAAACTAACGCCTACGTGAAGTGATAAAGATATAAAATATTGAATGCATTAGATATATATACATATATACATGAACCTGCCTTGGACTATTTGGAAGAGGAAAGTTAAATGAAAATGGACAAAGGCTTCTGGAATTGTGCTGCTCACGAGGCTTGTGTGTGACCAACACTTTCTTCAAGTGCAAGGATATACATCAAGTATCTTGGAGACACCCTCGATCCCACCAATGGCACCAGCTGGACCTCATTATCACCAGGCGTGCACAACTAGCTAGCGTCCTACTCACTCGCAGCTATCACAGTGCCGACTGTGACACGGATCATTCCCTTGTCGCCAGCAAAGTACGAATAATGAGGAAAAACTCGTACCACACAAAGAAAAAGGGAAGTCCACGCATCAATACCTCCTGCATGAAAGACCCTACGATAGCGCAGCTGTTCAAAGACAAGGTGAAGGAAAGTCTCTCAAAGATGTCCCCATGCGTCACCATTGACTCCAAATGGACGCAACTGAGAGACACAATCTATACATCCGCAATACAAGCCTTTGGCAAAAAATCTCATAAAAACACGGACTGGTTTGATGAACATTGGGACGAGATGAAACCCGTCACTGAAGCAAAAAGGAAAGCTCTTATGGCTTACAGGGAAAAGCCTACACCTGACAATTTGCATGCTTTAAAAACAGCTAAGTCACTTGCCCAAAAGGTTGCACGTAAATGTGTCAATACCTACTGGCTTAAGCTCTGTTCCAGTATACAATCAGCTGCAGACATGGGCAATGCAAAAGTCATGTACGAAAACATCAAAAAGGCAACGGGCCCCTTGACATCAAAAGCTGCTCCCCTAAAGTCCAAAAATGGAGAAATTATTCAAGACCAGGCAGCACAGCTAAAACGGTGGGTTGAGCATTATCTGGAATTGTATTCAACAGTTACCACAGTCTCCAGCACCGCTCTAGATGACATCCCAGATATGCCACTCATGGAAGAACTTGATGTCGTGCCCACACAGGAAGAGCTGAGCAAAGCAATTGACAGTCTAGCTTGTGGAAAAGCTCCGGGGAATGATGGAATACCACCAGAGGTTCTAAAGAGTGGCAAGACAGCTTTACTCCAACCATTGCACGAGATTCTGTCCCTCTGCTGGGAACAGGGCTACATCCCCCAAGACCTAAAGGATGCAAATATAGTGACACTATATAAAAACAAAGGTGATAGGAGTGATTGCAATAATTATCGCGGCATTTCACTCCTTAGTATTGTAGGAAAGACCTTTGCCCGCGTTATACTAAAACGTTTACAAAGCCTAGCATCCCGCGTCTATCCAGAATCTCAGTGTGGTTTCCGGTCCGGTCGGTCTACCATAGACATGGTGTTCTCCATACGACAGCTCCAGGAAAAATGCAGAGAGCAGCAGATGCCACTATACATTGCATTTGTGGACCTTACAAAAGCCTTCGACTTAGTCAGTCGCAACGGGCTATTCCAAATACTGGCAAAAATTGGATGTCCCCCTCACCTACTTGCCATCATCAGACAGTTCCATGAAAATATGCTTGGCACAGTACAGTTCGATGGAGCTAAGTCAGAGGCCTTCCCTGTCAGCAGCGGAGTTAAACAAGGTTGTGTACTCGCACCAACACTCTTCGCAATATTCTTCTCTGTACTTCTTCGATACGCATTCAAGGATAGCAGTGAGGGAATCTGGTTACATACCAGAGCTGATGGAGGACTTTTCAACACTGCCCGCCTCCGAGCCAAGACCAAAACGACGGATGTCCTAATTCGAGAGCTACTATTTGCGGATGATGCGGCACTAACAGCACATACAGAATCTGGTTTGCAACAACTCGTGTCAAGCTTCTCCAATGCCTGCAAAGAATTTGGTCTGCAAATCAGCTTGAAAAAGACAAACATCATGGCCCAAGACACTCGACCTCCTCCTACCATAAATATCGATAATGAAAACTTGGAGGTTGTGGACAGCTTCACCTACTTGGGATCCAAGGTCTCCAATACACTGTCCATTGAAGAAGAAATAAACAGCAGAATTGGCAAGGCAGCCGCAACAATGGCTAAACTAAATAAGCGGGTCTGGCAAAACACCAAGCTAACGGAGAAAACCAAACTGTGCGTCTATCGAGCCTGTGTCATCAGTACACTACTATATGGGAGCGAGACATGGACCACTTATACATCACAAGAGCGTAAGCTTAACAGCTTCCATTTGAGATGCTTGCGCCGCATCCTTGGTATTAAATGGCAAGAAAAAGTGCCTAATAGTGAGGTACTAACGCGTGCCAATACCCAAAGCATGTTCTCAATTCTTAGTGAAAGACGCCTGAGGTGGCTAGGACATGTCAAAAGAATGAGCCCCGGCCGCATCCCGAAGGACCTCCTATATGGTGAACTTGCTTCAGGAAAGAGGAAAACAGGTCGCCCACGCTTGCGATTTAAAGATGTCTGTCAAAGGGACATGAAAGCAGCCAAAATACATACAAGTGACTAGGAGTGTAAGGCAGAAGACCGATCTACGTGGCGCACAGTTGTCAAAGAGGGCGTCATAGTAGTCGAGGAGCGAAGAATGGAGGAGGCTGCAGACAGAAGAGCTAGGAGAAAGGCCAAAACATTTGGAAGCACAGAACTCGTGTGTAAAAACTGTGGCAAAGACTGTCACTCAAGGATAGGACTGCACAGTCACTCGAGGAAATGCAACCCAACCCAACGGTGATGCACCATCGTCTCGCGAGACGGAAGGATGCCGGATAATAAATTACAATATATACGTCTATGATAAATTATACAAATAGTTTGTTATGATGCCCACGTCCCTCATGGACTGGGCGTGGCCAAAGGACTGGTTGAAAGGCTGTGCTTCGGTCTGGCCAATCAAGCGTAGCTCCGCTCTGTGGTCAGCTTGGCATTCGGCCCCTTCCCCACTTGTCACCGACTTCGTTTCAAGGTAAGGCCACCTGCTCCCCTCCTCTGCTCCAGATCTTCTGTCTGAAATAACAGCTCAATGGTTCCTCCGCCACTACACTGGCTCTAACTTCAACTTCCACTACTAGCTTCTTCTAGTAACTTCTTTAACTACCACTAACTAGCTCCACTAACTAACTATCTGAAATAACAATATCAATAATTAACCAAAGATAGTGATACCATACCAAAGCATACTTATAATAAATACCTATACTACCTATACAAATACATTTGCCTATCTAAGTCTAGTTAACTCAAACCTGAACAGACTTCAGCTAGGCTCAACTCGTATTCGTTCAGTCACACCACCAGACCTGGTGTACTGCTGAATTTCTGAGATAGAGACTGCTGTAAGGTTGAGGGACTGTTTATAAAGGCCTCCAATTTAGCGTGGCTTTGCCGAAGCGTTCTCATCTGATTGGTTAGTGGCGTGTACCAACTGTTAATCACGCGCTGACATGCATGGCTTCGAGAACTTTCGGCCAACCTCCACGTCCTAACCTATACTAACGCTACGGAATATTCCATGGTCCATCATGGATCTTTGTCCATCTCAAGGACAGCGTCCCTGTTGCGTTGATGGACCTACCCGTACCCTCAACGGTTCTCAAAAATGCAGAGGTTCTAAAATTGAGGTGGGGAGGTATTCTAATTCAACACCCCCGGCCCCAAGTAAAGAAGAATTGAAATATTTTGTCACTTGTTACAATAGTGGAAGTATACTAAATAACTACCCACATTTTTATGTTTTAACCTACACGGGATTTAAGAGGATTTATTAGTGATTTTCTGTCTTTATAAAGCGCATATAAGTAATAAACTTTAATTTAATTGAGCCCACGGCCCACAGGAAGTGATTATAATTTAAATATTAAATTCAGTTGTTACCGTCGCGGAAGCGTACTCAACAACTTCCCAAAGTTCCATGCTTCTGCCTACGCGGGAAATAGGATAATTAGTGATTTTCATATTTTATTTAGTCCTTGTTGGAAAAAAACGCTTACGGGCCCCCGGCCCCCATGAGTGTGATATTTAAAATTATTTCCCGCCAATAATTGTCACAATAGGCTATTCAACAACTTTCCAAAGTTTAATGCTTCTACCTACACGGGAAACTGGATAATTAGTGATGAGTCAGTTTTTATATAAGAAAAAATACATTTGGGCCCCCGGCCCCCAATGAGTGATAATTTATATACTTTTTTTTTACATATTACCATTGTGGGAGTGTACTCAACAACTTCCAAAAGCTTCATGTTTCTACTTACACGGGAAAGTGGATAAGTAGCGATTTTCAGTATTTAAAAAAATAGTTTCTTAAATAACTCATTCTTCACTGAACATTCTTAGACAAGAATGAAAAAAATAAAGCAATAGTTTTATTCACTGGTGCTAGAAGTCAATGTTGTGTTTGTATTTTGAACTCCTTAGCTCAAGCCGAAATACATCAACATTTAAAATTATGTAAAACAGATTATCTGATCCGATCTGTGTATGCGCAGTACGAAATTTCTGTTAAGGGGCCGTCCATAAAGTACGTCACGCTATTTTGACAATTTTTAACTCTCCCCGCCCCCCCCCCAGTCACAAACCTCGGGACATCCTCCACCCCCAAGTACGTCACACTTTCGTACAAAAATATTTTTAATTAACAAAATAATTAAAATTTAACATAAAACACCGTGACGTCTCACGTGGGCGGACAACCCCCTCCCCCGTCACACTTTCTTACACCCCCTCCACCCCTCTGAAGCGTGACGTACTTTATTGTCGATCCTTATTGGGATGATAAAAAAATTATCTAACATCCTGTCTATTTATTTTAACAACTTATGACAATTTTTTTAAAAAAAACGAAACGATTCATTTATTTCATGTCAATTTCCTTACAGCTGAAAATCACCCAACCTGATGGCCTAACTTTTAGTGTTAACTCAGACACAGTCAAATTCACCATATCGGTATTTAATGAGATTAAAAGAACCCCAATCTGGAACAGGAGGGGGCGCTGGCGAAAATTTTAAAGTGGAACCATAATTTCTGAATATACTTTGTTCTAGTTTATCCATGTTTTCTTTGGTGGATGGGTCCCCTTATAGTAGATGCATATTCTAGTATAGGTCTCACCAGGGTGAGGTAGAATTTTAGCTTTATATCATTACATTTAGCAGTTTCTTTTTATAAAACCAATTTGGCGTGTTCTGACCAGATACTTACCCGATCAAGAAGGCGATTTACAGCAGACGGGTGAGTTTTAATAATTCAGATTACATCGCGGTATATCCATTTAAAATAAACAATCCACGGTAGATTAAACTGTTAATATATTGACCGGATATCAGACATCACTCTCAGAATCATATTCAATCAACCTTGAACTTGTTGTTAAATTTTAACTTCAACTTAAAAGTAGATTTCAATAACAACAATGGCCGCCATCACCACGCTTAACCTTAAAGTCCAGCCTTGGATTTTAAATAAACCGGGCACCATTCTAATTGAATGTTCTGGCCCTAAAGCCTTTAATGTACCCATATAGATCATTATGCAAGGGCTAAACTCCAATTTCGGGGTAAATTGAGACCACGTTGAGGCCCTTTATAACCCAAAGATGCCAAACAGATGGTATCTGACCCTAAAGGAGGAGGCAAAGGCGGAGCACCACGCCCGCTTACATTATGTAAACATAGGAAATTTGGAGAACCAAGGGTTCGTGGCTGTCCTCATACATGAAGACAAAGTGGACACGAAAGTCCTACTGAACTGGGTCCCCACCATGCTTGGTGAGGAAGGTGTGATGGAAATCGCCCAGCACCTGGCAGCGCCCAATTCCCGCGTACGGATGACAAGGCACCCTCACAATGCTTTTATTTATCACCCCTGCAAGGGAGATCCCCCATTGCATTTTGGTGAATACGGGGATCTTTAAAAAACCACAAGCTATGTGTGCAGGTTCCAGACAGGAGGGAGCAATGTTTCCATTGTCAAAGCCTGGAGCACTGGTCCAACCACTGTCACTCAGTGTGAGCAGAAAAACGCTCCCGCCAGTCATTCATCCACGGCACCAGCTCCTCCCAAGAGCTACGCCACTGCAACAGCGGGAAAGAGAACACCACCTCCATCCTCTCCACCGATGGAGAAAAACACAAAAACTAAACCAGTGGAAGAAGAAACGAAACAACAGCCGAAGAAAAAGGAAGACACGAAAGAGAAGAAGGGGGAGAAAAAGGTACTAGTGAAGAAGGTCACCGACACGAGGACGGGACGTCAAGAAAACCCAGTCGAGGAAGGTCACCGACATGAGGACGGAACATCAAGAAAACCCAGTCGAGGAAGGTCACCGACATGAGGACGGGACATCAAGTCGAGGAAGGTCACCGACATGAGGACGGGACATCAAGAAAACCCAGTCGAGGAAGGTTACCGACATGAGGACAGGACATCAAGTCGAGGAAGGTTACCGACATGAGGACGGGACATCAAGAAAACCCAGTCGAGGAAGGTTACCGACATGAGGACGGGACATCAAGTCGAGGAAGGTTACCGACATGAGGACGGGACATCAAGTCGAGGTAGGTCACCGACATGAGGACGGGACATGACATCAAGAAAACCCAGTCGAGGTAGGTCACCGACATGAGGACGGGACATCAAGAAAACCCAGTCGAGGAAGGTCACCGACATGAGGACGGGACATCAAGAAAACCCAGTCGAGGAAGGTCATCGACATGAGGACGGGACATGACATCAAGAAAACCCAGTCGAGGAAGGTCATCGACATGAGGTAGGGACATCAAGTCGCGGAAGGTCATCGACATGAGGACGGGACATGACATCAAGAAAACCCAGTCGAGGAAGTTCACTGACATGAGGACGGGACATCAAGTCGAGGAAGGTCACCGACATGAGGACGGGACATGACATCAAGAAAATTCAGTCGAGGAAGGTCACCGACATGAGGACGGGACATCAAGTCGAGGAAGGTCACCGACATGAGGAAAGGACATGACATCAAGAAAACCCAGTCGAGGAAGGTCACCGACGAGGACGAAACATCAAGTCGAGGTAGGTCACCGACATGAGGACGGGACATCAAGAAAACCCAGTCAAGGAATGACACCGACATTAGGACCGGTCATCAAGAAAACCCAGTCGAGGAAGGTCACCGACATGAGGACGGGACATCAAGAAAACCCAGTCAAGGAATGACACCGACATTAGGACCGGTCATCAAGAAAACCCAGACGAGGGAGGTCACCGACATGAGGACGGGACATGACATCAAGAAAACCCAGTCGAGGAAGGTCACCGACATGAGGACGGGACATCAAGAAAACCCAGTCAACGAAGGTCACCGTGATGAGGACGGGACATGATATCAAGAAAACCCAGTCGAGGAAGGTCACCGACATGAAGACGGGTCATCAAGTCGCGGAAGGTCATCGACATAAGGACGGGACATGATATCAAGAAAACCCAGTCGAGGAAGGTCACCGACATAAGGACGGGACATCAAGTCGAGGAAGGTCACCGACATGAGTTCGGGACATCAAGAAAACCCAGTCGAGGAAGGTCACTAACATGAGGACGGGACATCAAGAAAACCCAGTCGAGGAAGGTCACTGACATGAGGACGGGACATCAAGTCGAGGTAGGTCACCGACATAAGGACGGGAATGACATCAAGAAAACCCAGTCGAGGAAGGTCACCGACATGAGGACGGTACATCAAGAAAACCCAGTCGAGGAAGGTCACTGACATGAGGACGGGACATCAAGAAAACCCAGTCGAGGAAGGTCACCGACATGAGGACGGGACATCAAGAAAACCCAGTTGAGGAAGGTCACCGACTTGAGGACGGGACATCAAGAAAACCCAGTCGAGGAAGGTCACCGACATGAGGACGGGACATCAAGAAAACCCAGTCGAGGAAGGTCACCGACATGAGGACGGGACATCAAGAAAACCCAGTCGAGGGAGGTCACCGACATGAGGACGGGACATCACGAAAACCCAGTCGAGGGAGGTCACCGACATGAGGACGGGACATCAAGAAAACCCAGTCGAGGAAGGTCACCGACATGAGGACGGGACATGACATCAAGAAAACTCAGTCGAGGAAGTTCACTGACATGAGGACGGGACATCAAGAAAACCCAGTCGAGGAAGGTCACCGACATGAGGACGGGACATCAAGTCGAGGAAGGTCACCGACATAAGGACGGGACATCAAGTCGAGGAAGGTCATCGACATGAGGACGGGACATCAAGAAAACCCAGTCGAGGAAGGTCACCGACATAAGGACGGGACATAAAAAAAACCCAGTCGAGGAAGGTCACCGACATGAGGACGGGACATCAAGAAAACCCAGTCGAGGAAGGGTTTTCTTTAGTCATAAGGAGAAGTCGGTCGACCTTTCTCGCCAAACATTCCTACAAACGAAAAAACAGCCAGAATATGGAACAAGCAAAAAATAAACTCATGAGAAGCGATCTCAACTAAAGCTTCACCAAGCAAGTCTAGACACCTAACCTGAACACACACACCACACCCACTTACCTACACGCACTATCATGGCAGACACTACACTAGTTATTATCTCCCTTAACATTAGGGGGTGCAGAAAGAAGGGAGACTGCATCATTAAGTTAATTAAAGAGCACACACCTGATTATATATTTTTACAAGAAACAAACATTAAAACAGAACATGAAGCCAACACATAAACAACAAAATTAGGTTTAAAACACGCTCACTACAGCAATAGTCATCACCAATGGAACGGAACAGCAATTATTCAAACATCGGACCGATGGAAAGTTACTAACAAGGGAAATACTAAGAAGGAAGGATAACCACGGTTAACATAACCAAAAACAAACAAAAGTACACTATAGTTAACATATATGCACAATCAGATAGGCATAAGAGGAAACAGTGGCGTCGCTAGGGGGGTGCGGAGGGGGCGGGCCGCCCCGGGTGACACCATCAGGAGGATGACATCAAACCGTTAAATTATATATATTTTTTTTGGCACTGGAAAACTCAGAGGATTTCTATGGGTTAAATCATGAGGTGGTGACATCATGAGCTACCGCCCCGGGTGACACCATGAGCTACCGCCCCGGGTGACACCAACCCTAGTGACGCCTCTGAGAGGAAACCATTTTACAACAATCTCACACAATTTATTCCATACATACACGAAAGAGAAGAGCTTATCACAGGAGGTGATTTCAATTATATTAACGAGACAATAGATTCAACCAAGCCAAACAGATCTAAAGATGAAATAATTCTGAAAGACACTTGTCAGATAGAAGTAATAAAATGCATTACAGAAACATACAACCTAACCGATGCCTATAGGGAAAAACACCCTAAAGGAAGCGACAAAACCCACCAGAGCATCCTACGCACGACTAGTGCTAGGCTAGATAGGTTGTATGTACCAAAATCTTCCACAATTTATAGAGGCATACATATCCCAGATACACTTAAATACGCAGATCATAAAGCAATTAAAATACAGATAAATGGACCGAAGGAAAAGACTTCAGGTCGATCTCCACATTGAAAACTTAACAATACTTTGCTAAGGAACAATCAATATTTAGAAATAATACAGCACATTATTAAACAATACACAGATACAATACCTACCATTAACGTAGCGAGACACTGGGAACTCTTCAAATCAACAGTGAGGAGAGTTACCCAGACAATCGCTGCAAACTTACAAAAAGAAAGAAGAGATAAGGAAAAGGAACTCAAACATAAAATACCGATTCTTAAATTAACTGACCCCAGACACAGAAATAATAGAATTAGTATTATAAGGATTACTAACACTAACAGTAATGAAACTAAATTAATAATTTTAATATTATTTTTATTCAATCTTTACTTTATCGTCGTCAATGTCAGTGAGCGTACTTCAATGATGCATAGTCCATTGCCATTTAAATCTAGTAGCTAGTAGGGGTGCCTACAAATTTAAAAAAAAAAAAAAAGAAATTAAAAAAAAATTCTCCTTTTTTGATGGTGGGATTGGGATAAAAAATAAGTACCAAGTAGAAAATTATTGTCAACCAGTCGCACATACTCCAGTTCCACACAGTTGACAAAATAAGAATACAAATAGGATAATAGGCAGCGAGTTTCAAAATTATTCAAGTTACAAGTGGTGGAACTGTTGTCAGATTATTTGTTTTCTTCTAAAAGGCAAAATCTAATATGCAGTAATTATCAGTAAAATGCCACTTAAAAGATGTATACACATACTATAACAATAACACACGTAAATGTATCAACACTATTGAGTAATTATTACTGGCTATTGGGGCTAAAACTAATGACAATTAAATCAATATTACTATTTTAACATTATATAGTTACAATGTCTATTGCACATCAATTAGTAGAGCTAACAAGACTTAGCATTATTTAAGTTTTTTTAATTATTTTTTTTAAATATTTATTTTTTTTTAAATATTTATTTTAAAAAAAAAAATTTTATTAAAAAAAAAGCTATGTCAGCTACATATATTATGTAACAAAGATATGAAACTAAAATGCTACCTCACCCTGTTTAGACCTATACCGTATACTAGAATATGCATCTTCTGTATGGGACCCATCCACCAAAGAAAATATTGATAAGTTGGAACAAATCCAAAAAAGAGCTGCCAGATTCATTACCGGAGAGTATTCAAAACTGACAAGAAGAGTAAATTAGTAATTATACTATATTATACATAAGGAAGGCGATTAATTCTAATTTAGAAATACAACACAAAGATAACCTAATACAACCCTCTTATAGACATACAATTAAAAACACCTTTCTTATTCCATATGCCATATGCATAGTATTTTTTTTCTTATTATTCTGAAAAGCAGATACGTTGAATAAATTTATTTAAATATATTTAGATTTTAGACTAGTCGTAACACTAGCCAATCTACTTTTGCTTGGCTAGTGTTACGACTATAAACAGTCACTGATACTTAATTGTTTGGAAGATATTTTTGAGAAATTCTCTGAATTGAAGGCAATTCGAAAAAGTGCTGAGCGCAACCGGGGGGGGGGGCGGAATTTGAAGCCATTGTCAGACGAAGGAGGCGAAAAACTTCATGAACCTCTCGCTGGTTCTCAAAATCTAAGGATAAGGAACATACGAACCAACGGTTAATTTTTTTTATTTATTTATTTTTAATTTTTTTTTTTAAATTATATATTTATTGAAATATATAAAATGGGCAAAGAAAATTAATCCAACAAAACGCTGTGATAAAGTCCTAGGGAATGTTTAAAATTATAAATATGACAACAATTTTAGTAACCGCCTATTTTTGAGAACACTGCACTCCAGAAAATGAAGGGAATATGAAAGACAATTCACAACAAATTGTGAAATACATCAAGCAACAAGCCAAGGAGACTGGATCATTTAAACCATGAACATTATATCCTTTGCCTGCACTTCAGTTGTCTTCACAAGAGTTCTACAATTTTTCTTGCTTATGATAGGTTCTACTAATAAAATAAAGAAAATATGCAAATTTTATTGATGCTGGTATCAAATAAAATAACTGCATCAGATCACACAGGAAAACAAAATTGTACATCAAAGAAACAATTAGGGACGATGAGATGCGCATAATAATGATCAATATAACATTAACACTAAGTAATCACAAAGTTTTGACCTGAACATTCCTGCATAATCCATACTAACAGAATATGTACTGATAAAAATTATTTAAAAAAATAGATAAACTGCTGTTCTGAAATTGCCCGGTCAACAGACTGCTTAAGAAAAGACTACAGAGTACTTGTTCCATCATCTTTAACTGTGATCAACCTTGTACATGTGTTGGATAAGTTCAACCACATGGTTACTGTAGCCATATTCATTGTCATACCAAGATACAAGTTTAACAAAGTTATTGTTAAGGGCAATGCCGGCCTTGGCGTCAAAGATAGAGCTACGGTTATCTCCCAAAAAGTCTTGAGATACAACTTCATCCTCTGTGTAGCCGAGAATACCCTTCAATGGACCATCAGCAGCAGCCTTAACAGCTTTTTTGATATCTTCACAGGATGCGCCCTTTTGTAGACGAAATGTAAGATCTACAACTGACACATCAGCAACAGGTACTCTGAAGGCCATACCTGTAAGTTTGCCATTAACCGCAGGAATAACTTTTCCGACAGCTTTTGCAGCACCAGTGGAGGATGGGATTATATTTTGGGCGGCACCACGGCCTCCACGCCAGTCCTTATTGCTAGGACCATCTACAGTTTTCTGTGTTGCAGTAGTTGAGTGAACTGTGGTCATGAGTCCTTCAACAATGCCAAAGTTATCATTGATAACCATAACGAGTGGAGCGAGACAGTTAGTGGTACAAGATGCATTGCTGACAACAGTTAACTGGTATTTCTTTGAACACTGCAATAGTCCTCAAAAACGAGTGGTCTTAACACCTTTATTCCAAACCCCGAATTTGTTTGGTTTTTAAAAAAAAATTATTACTATAAATAATAAGCCACAATAAGCCTGATTGCAATTGAAAATTTTGTACTAAATAGAAATACATTTGTTTTAATTTATACACAAACTCCTGCCTGTAAATAAATGGAAACCCAGATCTATTAGTATGTTTGTGTCTGTGTGTGAGTGTGTGTGTCTGCCTAAATGTATGTTTTCAGAAATACGGTCTCAATACATAAGCTGCAGTTTTCGATAATTTTTGTTTTGTTTTATTTTTTGTTTACATGACGTGGATTTAGGTGTTATAAAACTATTATTAACTGTTCCAATGAATTCAACTTTATATTTGCATGATATATATTAATTATTAGGTAATTCCTCTACTAACTTGCATTCATCATGGAAAGAATTTGCTATATTCAACTAAACTCTGTTCATAGTAGGCTAAGATTATTCCAAATTCCAGAAGTAGCATATACAACAAAGGGCACAAACGTGTATTGTATTTCCGTACCCCTCCCCCTGCTACTCCACTTGCCCCGTTTTAATAAGTATGTACAAAATTATCACCCCTCCCCCCGTTGGAAAAATTAATTTTAGCCAGAGTCTAAAGATATAGGTTTAACGCTTTGGGGCAGTCCATGAATAACGTCACGCGGTTGATGGGGGGGGGGGATTGTCACGCATTTGTTCGAGCAATATGACACATCAAATGCACTACTTCAAATGACATTTCAGCTTAAATATTTAACTGCTTACAATCTATTTAATTACCTTTTCTATTAAAGCGTTATGGATTTCTTCAAAATCTTTTTATTAAAAACACTGTAAGTAATTTTATTAGTTCTAGCACCGTTTTGCTTTCGTGCTTTGTTTTCTAAATAGTAAATGCTGTGGCTAGTGTGGGTAAGTGACGCCCGGGGGAAGAACACAGGTTTGCTTCATTCCACTACTTGAAGAATATATTGATGCTATAAAATATTTTTAGTAATGATTACTTATGACACTATACTATACATATTTACCAGTAAAAAAGAGCATATTTAAAAAAAAATAATAATAATATTTCTGTTTTTCCTCCTGACACAATCTTAGACATATCAACATTGTCAGCCTCACCATGCTCAAATTTCAGTTCTGTATTGACCAATTTGTTAAACAAGTTACAAGTAGCTTTGGAACTCTGGCTTATTGGGGGCTACCTATTTTAAAAAAGTAAATAAATCTTACTATCCGAAAACCAAATTTAGCGTTGACTTACAATGTCTGGAACTCGAAAGGGCCCCCATATCTAAAATATCTTAAGGCCACAATATTTAAATTAGCTTAGGGCCCCCATATCTAAAATAGCTTAGGGCCCCCATATCTAAAATAGCTTAGGGCCCCCATATCTAAAATAGCTTAGGGCCCCATATCTAAAATAGCTTAGGGCCCCATATCTAAAATAGCTTAGGGCCCCCATATCTAAAATAGCTTAGGGCCACCATATCTAAAATAGCTTAGGGCCACCATATCTAAAATAGCTTAGGGCCCCCATATCTAAAATAGCTTATTGCCCCATATCTAAAATAGCTTAGGGCCCCCATATCTAAAATAGCTTAGGGCCCCCATATCTAAAATAGCTTAGGGCCACCATATCTAAAATAGCTTAGGGCCACCATATCTAAAATAGCTTAGGGCCCCCATATCTAAAATAGCTTAGGGCCCCATATCTAAAATAGCTTAGGGCCCCCATATCTAAAAAAGCTTAGGGCCCCCATATCTAAAATAGCTTAGGGTCCCCATATCTGAAATAGCTTAGGACCCCCATTTCTAAAATAGATTAGGGGCCCCATATCTAAAATAGCTTAGGGCTAACTTCAAGTCTAATTTCGGTCCTGTCAACATCCAAAATAGAATTTTATCGCCATTACTTTGTTAAATTAACTTAATTTGAGATAAGCTTCATTTGTAGCTGTAAATATTATCACTGTTGTATGGAATTTTCATTTTCATTATATTGTTTATAAGTCGATAACTTCAAGATTAAATATCTTAATAAACTTATATAACTCAAGTAGGCTTGAATTCACCACTTTCTTCGAGATCAGTCTTTGTTTGACGATGTCAAATTGGATAATTTAATACTGTAAGACTCTAACCTAAAGAAAAAATGTTAAGGTCAAGTGGATTTAAGCTAAGTGTACGGAAATCTTTGTTCTTAAACTAGAGTGTTTTACCGCATTTAGAATTTTTCAATAAGCCATGGAAAACAACGAATTTTTTTTAAATTGTGTAGGTCAGTGGCGTAGCTAGAGCTTTTGCCACCCGGGGCGGTCTCCAATATGCCGCCCTTTTAGGGGCCGCCCATAAATGATGTCATTCAAAACGCACAACTTTAAATAAAAGCTACACTGAAATATATGATACCAAAACTTTATTCAATGACGATTTACGTGGTTTCACGCGTGTTCCGATATTAGAGTGCAGCCTTAAACTAAAAACATATTTAAATGACCAAACAAACAAAAAAATGATTTTAAACATGCTCATTTTCAAATATAAAATACCGCTTGTATGGGAGGGGGAGGGCTTTGTCAAGTCTTAATGAGGAATGGGTCTAAGTTTTCGTCTCGTGACGCCGCGTGACGAGGGGACAGGGGGTGAAAAATCAGCCGAAATCACGTGACGTCATTTATGGACGGCCTCTTTTAAGTTAATCATACGATCGTTTTTATAAATTAATAAGAATCAAAGAATGAATAAATAATTTAATTGAAACGAAGTACATTGTAAACGGTGGGGAACAATTGCATGCCCTATTTATGTAAGCAGTAATAAAAGAGGCCACATAAGATGATAAACCTATAAATACACATAAAAATACAAGATAATTGTTTTGAAAGCCACAAGAAAGTTATAGGGTGGCAGGTTCCTTCCCCACCCACCCCAAATGAGACATAGGATATTCCAAATTTACACCCCAAAAAATTTGCAATTAATATGCTTTTATTTTTTATTTATAAATATATGAATTCTCTCCTTTTAACTTGGTATCTAGTCGATATTTCCAACTCTCTGTAACAGCGTTCTGTAATAGCTAATATCTCTATTTCATCAAAGGGGTGTGCATAGTTTGCATTAATTTAAAAAAGACGGGCTCCCATTGAGATATCATAGAAAAGTAAACGATTGCCCTAAACTGAGTAAAATTCCAGCATCAAATATGTCTTTTAAAGAATTATTTATGTCATTGTGGTGTTTATTAGCGGAGAAATGAATAATCGTTAATTTTTTAATGAATAACCTTATTTTTTATTGAAGAACACAAGATATATGTGATAATACAATGCAATAAAATCAAAGTAAATTTAATTTTTAAAAGTTCACTTACAATAATTTTATAAAACCTGAAACAGTAATATATTTTACTACTTTCAATTTAAACACAATATTTGAACCACTATGTCATGTAGGTCCTTGTTAGCGCATCATTCTGCGAATGTCGAAATTCCACGCTAAAACTGTCTTGCGATATTAATACTACATATATACGGACCAGCGGTGATGTGTTGTTTTTTTGTGCAGTTTTCTTATAAAAGCGCCATCTGTGACGCATACCGCTTAATTTTGCAAGCTAATTAAAAAATTTTAAACTGTTCTGCGTTATTTATAACAACCAATAAGTAATCAAGCAAATGTTGCACGAATCCGTTAATTTTAACTCAAAATATTGAGATTCTTTTTGTTTAACTATGGTTTTCCCCCTTCAAAAGAAAAGGGGCGGTTTTCGGAAATGCTTGGGTATATTTTTCAAATGCCCACAACTGCCGCCCTTAGAATGCGTGCAGCCCGGGGCGGACCGCCCCCTCCGCCCCCCTAGCTACGCCACTGGTGTAGGTGGATGTTAGAGTTTGGATTTTTGGTAAAGACGGCATGCTTACCAAAGCGAAAACTGTTTAAATCGGGTGAAAAATAACATTTAATAATAAAATTAACAAAAGCATTGAACATCAAACATTGCTACAGATTTGAAAATAAGAAGACTAAAACGCAAAGAGCTGTTTGTTTAAGGCATTACAGAGAACACACGCCAAACAGAATCTTTAATGACTGTGATTACTGATGAAATTAGGGGACCGCTGGTCACGCCTGTTGACAGAGCCAAGACACGGAAGTTCAAGGTCATTCTCTTTGAATTTTAGCAGATGAGGCCTGGGCGTCTTTTACCAATACATTTCTTGAACTGCACTTCGAAGAACACGTTTTTTAAAAACGTATGTATTTAAAAAAAAAAAATTTTTTAAATCTCTCAACACAAACCTCGACACCTCACTCGCCCATAGCCATAGCGAGCCTCAGTTTCACATTCACCATTATTTTTAATTTAAACTAAACAGCTATCAAAGAATTATTGGAAATCATGGCGCATCTGTCAAGTTATTTTTTTAAAGACACAGCTCAATACGATAGTTCCCCCCCCCCATGATCCCTTGAGTTATGCTGATGCCTTTCACGCTGATGGGGAATGTTAGACAACTGTTATGATTATTCTGTTTGAATCGCAATGGATATGTTTAAGACTAAATTCTTCATATATTTTTTCCAATAAAATTGCAGACATTATAATTGCTGTGTTATTTTTTACTGCGATATTATTAATAATCTATGCGCAAAATATTTAAATCTAAATTAAAAAAAATTAAAATCATTATTGAAAAAGAAAGTAAATTATTTACTTGTTAAAAAAACCTACCCTTATCAAATCCCAGGCAAAGGGCCTATGAATGTTTCAATACAATTATAATAAGAAGTGATTTCCCTTATCAAAATTGTCACGGTGCCTACTTATTCATCCTTTTAAAACGATATGTTTGTATCACGAGTACAAATTAGATATAAAATCTAGGCCTGCGGAAATTGACGATTAATTTCTCGATTAATCGTTACATATTTGTAACGATTTAATTTTTTTAACGATTCATTGACTAATCACTTACAAATTATTGGAAGTAAATAATCAACACAAAAATAACAATAGGAAATAGTTGCCGATAAATAATAAAACATTTTCTGACGTTCAATCATTAAACCTTGAAACACTAGAGGATAGAAGAACCAAGAGTAAATTAGTAATTATACATAAGGCAATTAATTCTAATTTAGAAATACAACACAAAGATAACCTAATACAACCCTCAAATAGACATAAAGACAAAAACACCTTTCTCATTCCATATGCAAGAACAAACACACACAAGTTTTCTTTCTTTCCGTCCGGTATTCGGGCGTGGAATGGGTTGCCTGAAGAAACCAGGAAAGCCACCACTTTGTCATCTTTTAAAACTCTAGTAAGAATACAGGACTAAACACAAACCATAGAAATTCGTAGGATGCAATAATCTTCTGTACAGAAGGAGCGTCTGTAACATATAAGATAAGATAAACGAACATTTCGTTTTTTAAAATAATGCCTG
The DNA here is from genome assembly GCA_002072015.1 of Radix auricularia. Lineage (NCBI taxonomy): Eukaryota > Metazoa > Mollusca > Gastropoda > Lymnaeidae > Radix > Radix auricularia. Next base: position 88,349 of record MUZC01001323.1, read on the forward strand.
ACGGGAATGTTCAAAATGTTGATAAAGTTCTCCTACCATGTTTCTAATACTTCGCCTACTTATCAAACTAAATAAAAAGCGTATTAAGCTAATGGTAGTAATAGAGCAATGTAATGAGTTAAAATTTCTGTGATTGATTAAAAAATAATAATAATAATAAAGAAAGAATGGTTTGAAATATATTTTATTAACAATAAATCATTCATACATGGTTACAAAGATTGTTATATATTTACATAGTGGGACTATTAATGATTTGGTCATTTATATGTAACAAACATTTTATGATGATTCGCGTTCAAAACAGAAGTGCAACATAAGCGTACTTCCCGCCAACGCCGCACCACAAACCACCAGTGCTGACATATTTAAAATTACATTTTACACAGTAAACTTAGATGAGATTGCTAGCATCTTAGATTAAAATGTAATTAAACCCTAATGAACTGCCATTTGAGAATTGGTGCATAAAATTTGTGCTGAATAAATATGAAACCATATGACTTGCAAAAGAATTTACAAAAACGTAACATTTTAAATAACATAATACAATTTGAAAGTTATGTTCATTGGAAACTAAGTAAACTAGAAAAAAATACGATTTCCTTTAATATCAATTCATTTCTCAGTTATCCTCGGTATTCTTGTGGTAAGGATTTCTATACAAAATTTATCATAGTGGCACGCCACTTGAACTCGATCCCTGTTAATAGGGATACAATGTTGTTAAAATATGTAGTTGCTTAAATTCTTCATTCATAAATACTCCCAGCCTTCCATTTTTTACAAGGGATCAGGGGAATTACCCAATTTCAACAAGGTAAATTTTTGGTGCCAACCGGGATCAATGACCCTCCTTATGATAGTGGCCCACAATGTGGCCCACCATAGGGAGCCAAACCTTGTGTAGTCAATCAAAGTGTCCACCTGAGGGAGCCAAGCATGGGAGCATCCATAAAATTGGCCCACCAGAAAGAGCCAAACATTGTAGCGCCCATCAAATGGCAATCCTGACAGAGCCATACAAAGCTGTGCCGATCGATCAAAGTGTTCCACCAGAGAGAGCCAAAAATTGTAGCGCCCATCAAAGTGGCCCACACGAGAGAGCCAAACAAAGTAGTACTGCTCTAAGTGGCCCACCAAAGAGAGAGCCAAAAATTGTAGCGCCCATCAAATGGCAACCCTGACAGAGCCATACAAAGTAGTACTGCTCTAAGTGGCCCACCAGAGAGAGCCAAAAATTGTAGCGCCCATCAAAGTGGCCCACATGAGAGAGCCAAAAATTGTAGCGACATCAAATGGCAACCCTGACAGAGCCATACAAGGTAGTACTGCTCTAAGTGGCCCACCAAAGAGAGAGCCAAACAAATCATTGCCGATTAAAGTGTTCCAAGAGAGAGAGCCAAAAATTGTAGCGCCCATCACAATGTGCCACCCGAGAGAGCAAAGCATTGTGGGGCACACCAAACAGCCCATCTGGGGGGGGGGTCGAACTTTGTGGGGCACTTCATGGTTGCCCAAATGAGGGAGCCAAGCTTTGTAAGGCCATGTCTGTCCCGTGCTCCCCGATAACAACCTTAGCTGTAAATATATGGCCTCTGTCCATCTACGAAAGGCGATAGATTTATCTTTCTTATTTGCAGCTCTTGGTGTGGCTGATTGAGACCAATCCTTGAGTGGCAGCCCAGCGTGGTAGCTCATGGTGTCACCCAGTGTGGTAGCTCATGGTGTCACCCAGTGTGGTAGCTCATGGTGTCACCCAGTGTGGTAGCTCATGGTGTCACTCAGTATGGTAGCTCATGGTGTCACCCAGTGTGGTAGCTCTTGGTGTCACTCAGTATGGTAGATCATGGTGTCACCCGATGGTGTAGATCATGGTTGTCATCCAGTGTGGTAGCTCATGGTGTCACCCAATGGTGTAGATCATGTTGTCACCCAATGGTGTAGATCATGTTGTCACCCAATGGTGTAGATCATGGTGTCACTCAGTGGTGTAATACATGGTGCCACTCAGTGGTGTAATACATGGTGCCATTCAGTGGTGTAATACATGGTGCCACTCAATGGTGTAATACATGGTGCCATTCAGTGGTGTAATACATGGTGCCACTCAGTGGTGTAATACATGGTGCCACTCAGTGGTGTAATACATGGTGCCACTCAGTGGTGTAATACATGGTGCCACTCAGTGGTGTAATACATGGTGCCACTCAGTGGTGTAATACATGGTGCCACTCAGTGGTGTAATACATGGTGCCACTCAGTGGTGTAATACATGGTGCCACTCAGTGGTGTAATACATGGTGCCACTCAGTGGTGTAATACATGGTGCCACTCAGTGGTGTAATACATGGTGCCACTCAG
>MUZC01001324.1:0-16743 GCA_002072015.1 Radix auricularia
ATGCAACCCAACCCAACGGTGATGCACCATCGTCTCGCGAGAAGGAAGGATGCCGGATGGTAGATCACTGGCCAGGACATAGTTTCTTTATTTTAATATGTGTTGGCTCCATTTGCTTCGAACAAATCAGATAGTATTAAAATGTTGGCTCATCGAATTTATTGCTATAAATTAGGGTTGTTATCGATTTACTTAGATTTAATCGTTAACTTTTGAAAAATTATAGAAAGCATAATTTCGATTTAAACATGCACTTTTAGATAACGAACGTTCTTCTGCATGAAGTAGTAAATGATTATAGTCTTCATCATTTTCCAAACATTTTTGAGCAAATAATTTCTCATTGAAGGCATTCTGTTTGATTTTATTAACCGCTGGAATGAATGAATTTGGTGATTCATTCAAACGCCCAGTAAGATTTTTGCATTTAAATTATGTCAATAACTTACACAATGCACTAAACATACATTTGGTATAGCTTGTTTTAAATATACCACTGCCACGGTATCTACTTTCCATTGCCGGAGCACCGTCAGGAGCAACAGAAATTATATTACTCAAGGGTATAGCTTTTTCAAAGAAAAATATTTTTAATTCAGTAGATAACGTTTTACCCAAGTCCAAGAATTTAGCAAACAACAGTTCGTGGCAAAAAAAAAACAGTACTTGGCAAGAAAGTTCCTTGTTTTAAAAAAGTGTGTTTTTCATGTGAAATTTATTGAAAAAATACAATAGAAGTAATAAAAAGTTCTAATTTTATTGTCTTCAACAATGCATGAAGGGACCGTACATGCATGACGTCACGCGCCTGTGGGTGGGGGCGGAGAAGGGTAACGCAGATAAATTACTTTATAACGCATTAGTGAGGATGTAAGACAAGGGGGCGTGGCGACGTTTTAGAAATCAAAAGGTGCTACTTGAAATAAAAGTTCCACTTGATTGCTCACAAGGCTATTGAGACGCAAACAAAATAAGCTAATGAAAATTAAGTATTTAAGGTTGGCCTATTTAGGGGTCGTCCTTGATTGATAACACGCGCCAAGTGGGGTAAGGGAGTGGGCCATACCTTTGTGACGATGTGTGAAAGTGTGTTAGATATGATGTCACATGTAAATGCGCAACCTTAAATAAAATTTCTACAAAAATATTTTATTGCCTTACAGTAAATACATATTCATTTTCCCAGTCATTAACTTTTAAACAATTTCTATACATCTCATATAGGCAAAAACAATATAAAGGGCCCCCACGTAGTGGCGTCGCTAAGGGGGTGGGGGTGGGCCGCCCTGGGTGACACCATTAGGGGGGTGACACCAAAGCCTAAAATTTTACTGTTGATTTTATGTCAGAAAAAAAGAAGACAAACTTACTTCATCTAGAAAGGAATACAATGAAATTTAGTTAAAATGGAAACATTTTTATTTTAAAATAAATCAGTCAACTTCCAATAATAAAACAGTTCCAAAACATAAACTAAGTAAAAAAAAATTATGGGGAAAAAAGAAACAGCGGCACCAGAGAGATCTTCAAAAACGCTGTCGGTGGTTTCTGTTTTTAAAGATGCCAAGCAAACTGAGCTTTGAAGTTTTGACAACGTGGACGAATCCCACCCCCTCCACCACAGAGGGGTGGGGGTAATGCGGTTTTTCTAATTTTTTTAAAATTGGTTTTCTTTGTTTTTATGTTTAGAGGAAAGTTATGATTTTAATGTCGTTCGGGTAATATTTTTTTTAACAAATATTTGTTAAGGGCGTGCAAGCATAGATGTCCATGTTAATATATACGTAGTCTGGTTCGTAGGTACCATCCCCATTAATCATCCTTTTAAGTTTTGAGTTACCGCGAAGAAAATTTCATTAGTTAAAAAAATAATAATTTCTGCGCCTTTGACGTGAAAGTTAGTAGCGACTTTATTTCTTATTCTACCTTGAACTCATTCACGTTCTGTGTTAAATTCAATTTAGAAAACAAGTATAAATGTCCAGAATGTAGCATCCATCTCTCACACACTGCAAACAGACTTTAGCAACATCATTCAGTTAATTCGTCTAACGATAATACAAGAAACATATCAAACACTTTCCTTAAAATAATAAATATATTTGACATTGGTTACTAGCCTTGGAGCAGAACAAAGACTTGGATGTCACTCGCTGACAGCTTACAAAAAAGACTTTGATGTCACGAACAAGCCGGTGTCATATTTTAATCAAAACAACGGGATTCGTGTTGGGGGTGACAGTGTGGTGAAAGGAGTGTTGGGGGTTACATAGTGGTGAAAGGAGTGTTTTGAAATACAAAAATCAGTTTTTCATGGACACCTAGAGCTGATTTTTTTTTTTTAGGTGACACTGAAAGTCAGATGGCTTTCACGACACTTTGCTTCACAAGCTTTGTAGGGAAATGACTTACAAGCACTAACTGAACACTGTGAAGAGCAGGCACGTTTGTATTATGACTAAGTCTGAGACTGAGACCCACAGTTTCAGACTGTTCGTGAAGTATTTGGAGAACTTGCCAAATTAAGCAAGAGATTACAAAGGAAAAATCCTAATGAGTAGGAAGGCATTCCAGTTTGTAAAAGGAATTATCAATAACCAAAGAGGACATCACCTTGGAGACAATGTTCATTGGTCTACAGAGATTGCTAAAATGTATTCAGGCTGAAATCACAAATGCTTTATACAGTCCTCATTTTTTTTTTGAATGTCTGAGTTAGCTCGTGGACTCTCGATTTCTTGAAAGCGACTTGATACTTAAGTGAATATTTGAATTGTAACCATAAGTCGACATGTCAAATTTTAATTTTTTAACAAACAAAACTGTGTTTATAATTACAAATTATTTTTAAAAGCTATGAAGACATTGTGGAGAAATTTATGTATCTTTATCATAATTTAAGATTAGTTTTCGAAGACAAAAAAAAAATGTGGGTTGATTCAGACTTTCGACGAGGTGATTCAGTTTGTCATGAATGAAGAATGATTCAGCGACATTGCCACCCTGTTTGATATTTGTGCTGTATTTCTTGCATCGAGCGCTGATTGCGAACGTGGATTTAGCCTAATGAATTCTAGAAAAGTATAATCTAGAAATATGTTGTAAGAGTTACATTTAGAGTTTCTTATGAGGATTAAATCTTGTCAGAATAATGGACATCAGATCAACCTTGACAAAGTCTTTAAAATAGAGATCTTGTTGGCGACAGACACCAGTGTGCCCCAGAATAGATTAGAAGTATACATTTATAATTCTTGTTTATTAATTATAATCTACTGTATTATTTTGATTTAAACAATATTTTTCTCATATAAAGTATATCGATCAAATTGATGCATGTATTTGGGGGGAAATACCAAAATTGTGCACACTAAAAATGTTAAACTGTTAAACTTTGGTGCTGCACACAAGTTTTTTTTATTTCGCACAACATCCGGCAAAGCTAAGAGAAGACATTGATCCCCGCTGATCTTTGTTGTGCTTACAAACGTGGGTCCATAAACGACAATATTACGCGTTATTCCATAATTTTAAATAAAAATGCTTTTCATGCTGTAATGAATTGTTTTCTATATTTCAAATACTTAGTAGTATGTCATTAACTGCTTTTATGTTTCGGGTGCTTAACGGAAAGAATACGCTTTGTTGTGTTGTAGGGCGAGGAAGATGCTTATGAGTTAGTCTGGATATTTACGCTATTTTTGGTTATTTACACATCTCTCTCTCTCTCTCTCTCTCTCTCTCTCTCTCTCTCTCTCTCTCTCTCTCTCTCTCTCTCTCTCTACTGTTTTATAACTTTTTTTAAGGCTTTCTTCATGTGATAAGGAATTGTTTTTCCCTTTAAACGTAATTCACTAGAGGGGAGCGAGAGGTGCTGACCTCAGCGGGTGACAAAAAAAAAGTAAAATTATTTATATTCCCTTTATTTGGCACTGAAAGACTGAGGAGAGTTCTATGGATTAGGAGCCGTGCGTAAATGACATCACGTTCCTAGGGGGGAGGGTGTCACGCATATAAGACATTGTGTGACGACAGGGAGGGGTGTGTTTAAAAAATATGATATTATCTCATTTAAATACTTGATTGTTTACAATTTATTTAATGTCATTTTGTATTACTTCACGCGTGTTTTAACGATATTAGAGTTTAGACTTGGACTAAATTCAAATTTATTTGACAAAAATTAATTTGCCATATGATAATTTTCATTTAGAAGATACGGAGTATTTTTCCTTTGGGGGGGGGGGGAACAGGGGTCTCAAAGCTTTGTGAAGTCATGTCGGAAAAAGGGGTGGGGGTCTAAGTCTGTGTGACAAAGTATGACGGGGGGGGGGTGTAAAAATCGGCAACGTCACGTGTCGTCATTTATGGGCGCCCCCTCAAGTTGTGAAGGGGTTACACCATGAGCTACCACCCCGGGTGACACCAACCCCAGCGACGCCCCTGTCCCCAGGCCAAATCCGTGCAAGAGATTAACTTTAATATACCTGGGTTTTTTCAATCGAAATCATGATATGCATACATTTTTCAATATCTTTCAAGGTTTTTTAAAATCAGAATGGAAATAAAGTGTTAAACGCTTACGAAAATAAAGACTTCAGGCCCCCGGCCCAAAAGGAATGGACATTAGGGGTTAAACGCAGTAGGGTATTTTAATATGTGTTATAAAGTAAATATGTACTATGTTTGGTCAAGATCCATTCATTTTACAGGAACCTAAAACTTAAACTAATTTAAATATAGCTTATATAAGAAAAAAAAACATTTAAGGCCTCCGGTCCCCCATGAGTGTCGATTTTCAAAATATTTTTCAAAGAAACAATGCCGGAAGCGAACATTACAATTTCCTACATTTTAATCGTGATCGGATAAATGGTGTATTGAGCTATAACTTTAAAGGCTAAAATTACATACTAACATTAATTTTCATCAATAATAATAAAAGGGAAAGCCCTCACTGACTCAATCACTCACTCACTGATTCATCACTAATTCTCAAACTTCCCTTGTAGGTAGAAGCATGAAACTTTGGGAAGTTGTTGGGTACTTTCTCACTACGACAATTAGCAAAAAAGAATTTTAAAGAGCTCACTCTTGTGGGTCCGGGGGCCCAAAACCTTTATTCTAAACACTCATTCTCCAACATTCCGTGTAGGTAAAAGCATGAAACTTTGGGAAGTTGTTGAGGATTCTCTTACGACAAAAAGTGGCGATAAAGAATTTTGAAATTCACACTTATAGGGGCCGGGGCCCCAAAAATGTTTTTTCCCTATATAAGCTTTGTACTAATTGAAAATCAATAATTCTCCAATTTCCCGTGTAGGAAGAAGGATGAAACTTTGGAAGGTTGTTGGGTACACTCTGACTACGAAAATTGGTGAAAAAGAATTTTTAAATTCACACTTATGGGGGCCGGGGCCCCAAATGTTTTTGTCCTTATATAAGATATATACTAATTGAAAAACAATAATTCTTCTATTTCCCGTGTAGGTAGTAGCATTAAACTTTAGAAGTTTTTGAGTACATGCTTCCGACGATAATTGGCAAAAGAGAATATTAACTTTCCCACTCATGGGGGGATGGGGCCCCGAAAACCATTTTTATATTATATAAGCTACTAGCAATTTACCGGCGCTTAGCTACGGAAATTAGGATTACAGTTAGCGTTGAGAACCTGCGTAACACCAATTCAAAACACCTGTTACCATCGCGGGGGGGGGGGAGGGGGTACACAACATCTTCGAAAAGTTTAAAGTTTCTACCTACACGAAAACATGGAAAATTAGTATTGATGTAGTTTTATATAGCTCATTTTAGGTGAAAAAAAAGTTTTGGGCCCATGAGAGGAAAATTTTAAAATTTATATAATTATTTTTCCTTGTCTATCTACACGGGAAATAAAAATTTCAATTTTTATAAATCTAATAAGGAAGAAAAAAATTTTTTGGGGCCCCAAAATTCTTTCACACCGACTTTCGTCGTAAGAGGGTACTTAACAATTACCCAAAGTTTCATGCACCTACCTAAACGGAAAGTAGGAGAATTAGAGATAACTCGGTTTTTAATATAAGAAAAAAATAATAATTTGGCCCCCAGTTCCCCAAAAAAGAGAATTCTAACATTGTTTTTGTCAATTTTCGTCGGTAGCTTGTACTCGAAATATTTTCAAATTTCCGAAATTTTAAAGTACTACATACTCGGCACAAAGGACAAATAGTGATTTTCAATTTATACCGATAAAGAGAAATAGCTTTTGGGCCCCCAGCCCTACATAATTTGGAGTTTTAAATTCTTTTTCGTCGTGAGAGGGTACTCAACAACTTCCCACTTTTTCATGCACCTACCTACAAGGGAAGTTGGAGAATTAGTGATGATTGAGTGAGTGAGTGCATTAAAAACTATATTTGGGCCCCAGGTAAGGTTCATTTTATATATGTTCTCACCATCGTGGAATTGTATTAAAGAACCCCCCCCCCTCAAAGTTGCAAGCCCTAACCTATTCGGGAAATAAGAGAATTATAGATTTTCAATTTTTATGTAGCTCATATTAGACGAAAAACGGTTTCGGAGCCCCGAAAATCATTTTACACCAGCTTTTGTCGTGAGAGGGTACTCAACAACTTCCCAAAATATCATGCTCCTACCTGCACTGACAAATGGATAATTATTGATGAGTCTGTTTGTAATATTTAAACAGACTATATTTGGGCCAAAGGCCCCCATGAGAAGGAGTTAAAACATTCTTTTTTTGCCAGTTTTTGTCGGGAGCTTGTACTTAAAAAATTTCCAAAGTTTAATGCTCCTACCTACACGGGAAATAGGAGAATTAGTTATTTTCTATTTTTATATAGCTTATATGAGAAAGAAAACATTTTTGGAGCCCCGGCCCCCATTAGTGGGCAAATTAACTTTTGTTCATCCAATTATAGTCGAAAGCACGTATTTAAAAAATTTCCAAAGTTTCATGCTTCTACCTACACGGGAAATAGAAAAATTGTTGATTTTCAATTTTTATACAGCCCAAGTAGGGGGAAAAAATGTGGGGGCCCCCGGCCCCACATGAGTGAGACTTTAAAGTTCTTTTTCGCCAATTTTCGTCGTGAGGGGGTACCCAACAACTTCCCAAAGTTTCATGATACTACCTATACGGGAAGTTGGAGAATTAGTGATGAATGAGTGAGTGAGTCAGTCAGTCAGGGCTTTCCCTTTTATTAGTATAGATATATAAATTGAAAATCATCAATTCTCCTATTTCCCGAGTAGGTAGACTAATCAAAGGTTGGAGAGTCGATAAAGACACTTTCACGATGCTAGAAATTGAAATATTTTTTTTAAATATCTCTTTGGGGGGGGGGGGGCAAATTTAAAAAACTGAAAATCACTAATTCTCAAATTCCCCATGTAGGTAGAAAGCATGAAACTTTAGGAAGTTGTTGAGTACAATCTCCCGATGATAATTTGCAAAAGAGAACATTAAATTCCCACTCATAGAGATACTGGGGCCCAATAATAATGGGGCCCCGAAAAAGTTTTTTTTAATAATAATAATAAAATGATTATTTATATAGCGCTGTATCCCAGCATGGAGCCAGGCTCACAGCGCTTTACATGGAAACAACAATACATATATAAATAAAAAGAAACATTCATAGCATATTAACTACATAAATGACAATACGCTATACTCAATACATCAGCTACGTTAATCATTTAAAGAAATGTGGTTTTATTATTTTTGAAAATAAATTTTAAAAAGATGTGTCTTAAGTGCAGTCTTGAATGACTTAGCAGTTGAAATGCTACGGATGTGTAATGGAAGAGAATTACATTGTTTGGCTGCACAAAAGGAGAATGACCTTTCGCCAAATGTTTTAGTTCTTATCTTAAGAACACAGAGAATGCGTGTATCCGCAGAGGAGCGTAGCTGACGACTTGGTGAGTAGACTGACAAAAGTTCAGTAAGATATGAAGGGCATGAGTCAGAAAAGAAGTTGTGACACAGAACGGCCAGTTTGTAATCAATTCGGGCTTGTATAGGTAGCCAATGAAGTGAGTAAAGTAGCGGAGTAACATGGTCNTATAGGCAGAGCGACAAATGTGATTGATGAAGTTGTTGATAGACATGTTGTCAGAAATAATGTAGCCAAGATTCCTAGTCGATGTTGTGAACAGTATATCAGAACTAGCCACCTGAATAGAATTTGGAAGAATCAAAGTACTGCGGGATTTATTGTTACAGAATAGCAGTGCTTCTGTCTAATTATCATTCAGTTTGAGCTTGCTTAGAGTCATCCAAGACTTTACCTCACCAATGCACTCCTGCATCAATTGGACAGTGAAGTCAATATCAGAGGGATCAGTGTGGGTGTAAAGTTGAGTATCATCTGCAAATGATTGGCTTTTAACTGAATGCCTTTCGAGCAGTAGAAGTAGTGGCCTTGTATACAGCACGAAAAGTACCTGACCCAAAACGGAGCCTTGAGGCACACCATAAACCAATTCAGCTCTGTAAGAGATACAGTCATCTACTGATACCACTTGTGATCTGTTAGATATGTATGATATAACCAAGACAGAACTGAGCCAAAAATCCGAAAATAATTTTGCATGGTTTTTAGTAATGTTTGATGGTCGACGGTGTCAAAAGCAGCACTAAGATCTAAGAGGACCAATATAGAGATTTGTCCACTGTCTAGTGCAAGTAGGAGATCATTTGTTACACTTAACAGGGTGGTCTCTGTGCTATGAGAAAGTCTGTAGGCCGACTGATTGGGACTTAGAAGAGTGTTGTCGTTAAGATAAGAAAAAAGTTGTTTTAAGACAATTTTTTCAATGACCTTAGACAAAAATGAAATATTTGATACTGGTCGATAGTTGTTTAAATTATTTTGATCTAACCCTTGCTTTTTCAGCAAGGGTTTTATTAAAGCAGATTTACATACCATTGGAAAAGTACCAGATGTTAGACTCTCATTTACTATATGTGTTATTGTTGGGAGTAAAAGATCTAATGACTCAACAAATAATGGAGTGGGGATTGGATCAAGAGAACATGACGTTGGTTTAGATTTTAGAATAACAGCTTTGACCTCGTTTTCCGTAACAGGGTGGAATATTTCAAAGCAAGAACTCACAGCAAAAGAGGAAGATAAATTAGTTGGGGGTACCATTGTTCTGTCAAGCTCAGCCCTAATGTCAGCAATATTGTTTGTAAAAAAATTACAAAATATATCTGGTTGCTGATGCAACGGATATACAGAAGGAAGGACCACAGCCTTACTACTCCCTCTGAGATTATTGCATACATGAAAAAGCTGCCTACTAGTACTACTTGTGAGTATTTTATTACTATAGTACAAAGTTTTTGCTTGATGTACAATGTTAGTCACACGTCGCTTGGCAGTGGAATAAATTTGCTTGTGAACGATGAGTCTTGATCTCAACCAAGTCTTTTCTGCTATACGCCGATCTTTCTTGGCGCGTCGAAGATCATCCTTTATCGATGAATACCAGGGAGCTGTCCGTGTTAACTTGACCTTTTGGCGGGTCATAGGGGCATGTATATCCAGTATAGTGCGTAGTGTACTATTCAGCTTATCCAAAGTGGGGCAGAGGTCAGGGGACACCGCCACACATAGATCTTGTCGAAAGGCTTCACGGTTCATGCCACGTAGATTGCGAATGTCCTGGAATTTTGTGAATGGAGGAGGGGCAATCACCCTTAGTTCACATATAAGACCAAAATGATCAGAGGACAGCTCTTCTGTTATGGTTGCAGATTTGACAAGGCAATCCTCAGATCTATGCAATACCCAATCAATTATGTGTCCCCGATTGTGTGTAGGTTTATAAATTAGTTGTTGAATGTTGAATGCATCCAAAAGCTCCATCATTTTTGCTGTAGATGGATTCTGAGGTTCATCAAAATGAAAGTTCATGTCCCCTACTATCATGTAAGTACCAGGCAGAGTGTTGGCATAATCCAAAAGTTCCGGAAATTCCTCATGGAATTTGGCATCTGTTAACTTATTTTTTCTGCTGGGAAAGACACGGTAAATGCACATGAAGTGGATGTCACGATGTGGCACTGATAATTTAAGTTGAAATATCTCAAATGATGTGTGCGCAAATTTGAACTCAGTTAAAAATGTAAGCTCTTGGGACAGCATACTTCTGTAGACAACAGATAGACCTCCTCCTCTAGTGGAACGGGGAAATGATCGAACAGAGTAGCCGAGTGGAGCAAGATCAGCACACTTTCCCTCATCACTACTCTGTCGAAACCAGGTTTCCTGTATAAACATGATGTCAATCTGTCTGTCCATAATGAAGTTGCATACAGCAGTACGTTTGTCACATGGACCAAGTTACTGTGCTTTAAACGATGCGATGCAGAGATTTCTTTCTGTACATTTGAGTGATGTTTTTACAGGTATATTGTAATAGCGTTGATGGCTATCTTCAACAACATGAAAATCAGAATTACCTATTTGTTCAGAAAATTTGCTACTAGCAATTTACCCGCACTTTGCTGCGGTAGTTAGGATTTCAGTTATTGAAAAATGCGTCTTTTTTTATATAGATCATTATGAAAAAAACTATATATAAGCAAACGTCCCCCTAATGAGAAAAAATTTAATATTTTTTGCCTCTTATCATCGCAGGAGTGTACTCAACTACTTCCCAAAGGTTCAAGCTTCTACTTAAACGGAAGCTTGAAGAATTAATGTTGATTTATAGCCAATTATAAAGATAAAAAAGGTTTTGGGCCCCCGGCCATCCATGAGTGCAAATTTTAAAATATTTATATACTTATTTTCCTTATTACCATCGTGGGATGTTACTAAACAACTACAGAAGGCTTTATACCTATACAGGTAATAGGAAAAGCAGTAATTTTCTGATTTTAATAGCTCATTTAATGGAGAAACTATATTGGGGATTCCTGCAAGCAGTAAGTGATAATATATATATAATATTTACCTATTACCATCGAGGAAGTGTATTAAACAACTTCCTAAAGTTTAAAGTTCTAAATACTCGGCAAAAAGGACAAGTAGTGATTTCAATTTTTACAGATAAAGAGAAATAGTTTTTGGGACCCCGGCCACACATAATTTGGAATTTTAAATTTCCTTTTCGTCGTGAGAGGGTACTCAACAACTTCCCATATTTTCATGCTCCTACCTACATGGGAAATTTCCGAAATAGTGATGATTGAGTAAGTGAGAGCCTTAAAAATTATATTTGGGCCCCAGGCCCTCAGTAAGGGATATTTTAAATATGTTTTCACCTGCAACCTTCGTGGAAGTGTATTTAACAACTCCCCAACTTTGCTCGCCTTTACCTATTCGGGAAATAAGAGAATTATAGATTTTCAATTTTGATAAGCTCAAATATTAGAAAAAATAGCTTTTGGGCACCGGCCCACATGAGTTTGTATTTCAAAATTCTTTTACACCAACTTTCGTCGTGAGAAGGTACAATTTTCCAAAGTTTCATGCTCCTACCTACACGGGAAATTTAAGAGTTAGTGATAAGTCGGTTTTTAATTTTAAGAAAATCTTTATATGGCCCCCGGGCCATCATGAGAGGGGGTTTTAACATTCTTTTTGCCAATTTTCGTCGGGAGCATGTACTCAAAATTTTCCAGTTTCATGCTTCAACCTATACGGGAAATAGGAGAATTAGTGATTTTCAATTTTTATATAGCTCATATAATGAAGAAAAACAAACGTCTTTGTGGCCCCGGCCCCCAAGAGTAGGAAATTTAATTATTTTTTTCCACATTATCGTCGGGAACATGTACTCAAAAAATTTCAAAGTTTCATGCTTCTACCTTCACGGGAAATAGGAAAATTGGTGATATTCAATTTTTATACAGCCCAATACAAGAAAAAAAGGGGCCCCCGGCCCCACATTGGCGAGATTTTTAAAATTCTTTTTCGCCAGTTTTCGTATTGAGAAGGTACCCAACATCTTCCCAAAGTTTCATAATTCTACCTACAAGGAAAGATGTAGAATTAGTGATGAGTCGGTTTTTAATATAAGAAAAACTATATTTGGGCCCCCGGCCTGCCATGAGAGAGTGTTTTAACTTTTTTTTCTTATTTTTGTCGGAAGTGTGTACTTAAAACATTACCAAAATTTCATATTTCTACCTATACGAGAAATAGGAGAATAATTGCTTTTCAATTTTTATACTGTTAATATTGGGCAAAATATAAAACGTTTTTGGGGTCCATTGAGTGGGAAATTTAACTTTTTTTTCAAATTATTGTCAAGAGGTTGTTTTCAAAAAATTTCCAAAGTTTCATGCTTCTACCAATACGGGAAATAGGAAAATTGGTGACTTTCAATTTTTATAGAGCCCATATTAGGAAATAATTTTTTTGGTCCCGCAGCCCCACATGAGCGAGATTTAAAAATTCTTTTTCGCCAATTTTCGTCGTTAGTAAGTAGCCAACAACTTCCGAAAGTTTCATGCCTCTACCTACACGGAAAGTTGTAGAATTAGTGATGCAGAAAAAAAGTTTTTTGGGCCCCCGGCCCCACATGAGCGAGATTTTAAAAATTCTTTTTCGCCAATTTTCGTCGTGAGCGGGTACCAAAAAACTTCCCAAAGTTTAATGCTTCTAACTACACGGGAAGTTGGAGAATTAGTGATGAATCAGTCAGTGAGTCAGATATGGCTTTCCCTTTAATTAGTATAGATTCACGTAAACGATCTTGTGCAAATGAGCATTGCGAATGACCCCAGCTAGGGTCGGAAGATCACAGTTGGCAAACTTGGTGGGATGAAAAGAACAAAAATGTTAGGGTAAGGGGTTGTGGAAACAAAGCTTCTCGCGTTCACTTGCTTTGTTTTCAGTAGCATGTGGTTTTTAGAAAATGGAACAAATATTTTAATCATTGCTCAGCAGTTCTGAATGTTTGTTTTATTATTTAATATTATTTGAATATTTTATGTGTACGTGTTTGTACATTTTTTTTTTGTTTTGCTGCTAAATCAAATGATATTCAAACCATGTTTATTCAGTTACAGGTATAGTAGTAATTTATTTTAATTGAAAAGCATTGCTATTGTTTTTATTACTTTTTATATGTCTTGCTTGGAGATGGCAGTGATGGTGATTAACAGTTTTTCACTTATAGAAATGGACAAAAACTACTTCATCCACGGCATTTACTAGAGTTACAGCCCTAAACACATAAAACATATGGAGACAACTTACCAAATATTTTAAAATGATCTTTTTTTAAATATAAATTTAAACAGCAAGCTGAGAGATTGGTTCAAGACCACTGTTGGTGTCAACAAGGGTGCTTACTCTCCCCTCGTCCTCTTCAACCTCTTCCTTGAAAAGATTATGCCACATGTGCTAGAAAACTACGTCAGAACAGGCAGCATCGGAGATTAAATTATAACCAAATTAAGCTTGCAGCGAAGACGAACTAAGAGAATTCACTGCAAACTAGAGAAAACAACAAAGGCATATGGCATGGAAATCAATGCAGAATAGGCCAAGGTCATGGCAAATAAAGCATTCACAAATGAAATTCGGATAAACGAGAAAAAAATCGAAGAGGTCTCCACCTTTAAATAGATTTTTAATATTTTTTTTACAACCAAATATCTAGGGTCGATTATATCCGAAAGATTCGACTAATGCGCTCTCTAGCGATGTCAGTCTTCTTGTATTGTTGCGAGGCTTGGACGCTCATTGCAAACCTCCAAAGAAGAATCAATGTGACATCTGGGCAATGTTTTACTCATGACATCTGGGCCATGTTTTACTAAGGACATCTGGGAAATGTTTTACTTATGACATCTGGGCAATGTTTTACTTATGACATGTGGGCAATGTTTTACTTATGACATCTGGGAAATGTTTTACTTAGGACATCTGGGCAATGGTTTACTTATGACATCTGGGAAATGTTTTACTTATGACATCTGGGAAATGTTTTACTTATGACATCGGGGCAATGTTTTACTTATGACATCTGGGAAATGTTTTACTTATGACTACTGGGAAATGTTTTTACTTGTGACATCTGGGCAATGTTTTACTCATGACATCTGGGCCATATTTTACCAAGGGCATCTGGGAAATGTTTTACTTATGACATCTGGGAAATGTTTTACTTATGACATCTGGGAAATGTTTTACTTATGACATCTGGGAAATGTTTTTACTTGTGACATCTGGGCAATGTTTTACTCATGACATCTGGGCCATGTTTTTACTTGTGACATCCGGGTATTTAAGCACTTTTGATATTCGGGCACTGGTATAATCGACTTTCGGTTAACATCTTCATAACCTTTGGGCACCATCCTCTTAATTACCGAATGACAACGGGGCACTATCCACTTAATGACAGAATGACAACCGGGCACCATCCTAAGTGGCAGGCACCCACTTAAAATCTCAGATCGGTTCTCCTCGCCGCCGTAAATTGGTTCCATTAGTAGTTGCACGCGCAGCAGCAGCTGGGGACCAATCAGATCTCTGCATTCACACCTGTTTGTCGACTGCCCTGCGATGAGTTCATCCAAGAACACCCGCCATTTCCCGTGGCTAGTGAGCAGACAAAATGAATACAGAACAGAAGTCAGGGGCGTCCTGAGAAGGGGGTGCACTAAGAGCGGCGAGGGCCATTTAATTGGACACGTACCGGGGCGCTATCATTTGACCTTAAGTACCGACAGGTTATCTTTCAGCGCCTGGCCTAGGGTCAAGTCCCCTTTCGTGGTGTATTTGTGGAGCCGTGGTGCCAGGCGCGCTCTTGTAACACATGGAGACCAAATGTCAATTTGAACTGACCCCGACTGTAAGGCCATAGTTCAGTAGGTATGGACACGAGAATGAGTAGCGCTATATCGATGTTTAATCCATTAGAAATGTGTAAAGTTTAAAAAATGTTATTTAGTAATTATTAGTATAGAATTTGTGCAGGGCCGACTTAACGCATGGCCCCGTTGGGCATTTGCCCGGGGCCCCAATCCCATGAGAATATGTTTATTTTAGGGCTGTTATCGATTAATTTAAAATTAATCGTTAATTTTAGAAAAATTACCAAATAATTAATCGATATTTTTTAAGTAAAGCTAAAAATAAGATGTATGACGTCATTAAATCAAATCGGGTGTATTGCTCCCATAATAAATTATATTAACTACACTATAAAAAATCAAGTTATATTATATTTGGGCACTTTTGCGTTCTGGGTTCTGGATGGAATAAGACCAACATCTCGACTCAATAATATTCAATTCTTTATTGTTGCAATGTTACAAGTACAGTCACTGCTTCAATAATACAATACATTCAATTACAGCCATCAGGTACATCCAATAACAGGCTAATTCCTCAAAAGTCTCACTCCTCCTGATTGTCCCTACACTCGAGCACACCTCGATAAATGTTTGACAATCTCCCAACCTAGGACCATCTCCACCGTCGCAGCCTGTTGCATACAGTACACACTACTGTACTGCCCGCCGCACTGAACCCCGTCCCACACTATAAATAGCTCGGAATAAACTCCCCAAAATCATGGCGATCAACACTCAGTGTTCTGTTTACCGAGCAGTTCTGACAATCGCTCACAACTATTTCACAACAAACTCTCAGTGATTCTCATACCTTGACAGGTACTATTCAAATCATTTGTTTAGAGAAAAAACTTAGGGTCTGTTTTTCTGTGAAATGTGTTCTCTAAAACGTCACCCAGGTAAAGGCCTGTCTTACCTATGTGTTTAATAGAAGTTAAATATTTTTAAAACTACAGGCACACCTGATAGTGATAGTAGACAGTTTTAAAAAAAGAACACAATTATAATTTAACATTTTATGATATGCACGATATATAGCAGTTTTTTTTTTATTGAAAATCAAACAGACTGAAAAAACATAAGAAACGTTTTTTTATACCGGCATGACACAAAAAGATTTTTCCGTTGTTTTATTTTTACTAGATCAAATCAACACAAAAAATTAATGGGTCCAGTACAGAACAATAATTTAAAACTAAAACTATTACTGAAATTAGATTAACAATTTTGAAAAAGTCTAACAATTTAAATTTAAATCGACTAAAAGCCTGTGAAATAATAAATGGTTGTCTTTTGTTTCCTGCATGAGCTTATGAACCATATCCTTTTACAGATGATATCAGCTGACAAACTATACTGACCAAACAATGTCAATACCTGAATTGAGTTATTACATTATATGATATCTACCAGTTAATGGTCAATACTGAAAACACTTGCTCTCATAGAGGTAATAATAAATTTTGATGAAAGAAATGATCTCCTGTATAAAAGGAGAATCTATAAGTTAGAAAATATAAGACGAGCAGTTGTTGTGATTCTCCAGGATGTTCAATGTTTTTTTATGCTCCTACTAAGCAAACAAGAATAATTTGCATTTTGAAATATTTTAGGGAGGATTATCCAGCAAACCAAAAAGTATTTTAATATAATCTAAAATGAAATTCATTTAAATATTACAAAATATGTAATGTGTTGTAACACAAGACCAAATAAAAAAATGAAATTATCACAGGGTGTTAAAATACTGGTAGATCTCAAGACATTGATGTTTGGGCTTATGAGGAAATGAAAGGACATGGGGAACATTGGTGGCAGAAACTGCACAAGGCTTTTAGATACAACACGTGTAAGGAAAATCAAACAACAATTGCTTTTATTTCTTAATTAAACACTATTCA
>MUZC01001324.1:17610-36830 GCA_002072015.1 Radix auricularia
CCTAGAATGAACAACACAAAAAGGAAGCTCCAAATTCCAGATGATGACTCAGGCTCCTCCTGTGGCATCACTGAAGTAATCAAGGGAAAGCAAATTTAACATACCAGTTTATGCTATTTCAAATAAATGGATATCTTTATTTTCTGCAACATAATAAAATCCTAATAGTTTACAAACTGGTTTGCATATTTGTCACTGGATAAATATTTTCATTTGGTTAAAATATACCCATCAGGTCAGTGTATGAAAATCCTCACTGTTAAAACATGTGAATGTCTCAAGCCAGCATGATTTTAAAAGAACAATTTAATGTTATAAATTTATGTATATGTTGGATTCTGTATTGCTAAAAAATAATTTTAGTCCTAAAAATAGTTCAAATAAAATTTAAATTGCTTTAGTTTATGTGCATTATATTCCTATATCTAAAACACTTAAAGTGCAAATGATGCCACATGCTAAAATTTACACAACAACCATTTGTAATATTTCAAAAGAACTCTAACAAGTTGCAATTGTTACCAGATTGATATCATGAAACTTAGCATAAAAACAATATTACATTTTTTAGGAAATATAATTATGATTTTTTTAAACAAATTATGTAAAAATTAAATTTAATTCCACGATGGTTATTATTTTTCCATGACAAATAATTGCTTAATATCTTCCTAAAATAAAGTCATTGTTAGATAAACATCTATCACTCTTAGCATATAATGTCTCTTCATTTGTTCTATTAAGAAAAATTATAACATTTAATGGTCAAATGATAAAAGAAAAGTTGACATCAGTGTAAACATTGACTTCATACCTTGTTCACAAAATACTCCTGTGTATCTTCCTTTACATCCCTTTAAGCATTTACCATTTTTTGCGCATACACCACCAGAACAGCCTTGTTTGCAGTCTGAAATAATGGATAACAGTAAAGGTAAAATTGTAAGGAAACCTAATTGGCTTGTGTTGGATTTTAAGCCTATTAGAACATCAGATCAACAAATGAAATTTTACAGAAATTTTCTCACCAGTATTATGAAGTTCCTTGATTATTGAGACTGCATTTTCTTACCTATACTCAAACATACTTACAAAATTATCAAAAATTTTCTTACCTATTCTCACAATACTTACAAAATAAGCAAACATTTTCTTACCTATTCTCAGAATACTTACAAAATCAGAAAACAAGTTATCACCTGTATCTCAATGCTCTCTTTCTAAAAAAAGAAAATTATGCCTATATCACAATGCTCTCCAGAACTGTAAAATTTCTCACCTTGATCACAATTCTCCCCAGAAAGGCCAGTTATGCAGCCTTTCTCACATTGTCCTGTAGCCCCAAGACATTGCCTATCCTCACAATTGATGGGACAAGCTAAAATATAATTTAAAAATACTGTCCTGGTATTGTTTTAAAAATTGAATGGGACCTAGAATCCATACAGAAAACCTTTTGAAATTAAAGCCCTTAATAAATGAAGACAAAAGTGTTAAATTAACACATGATATTGAGGCAATGTAAAGAAAGTATTCCTTAAAGTGTTTTTAATAAAACATTTATGGAGTTTGTATATTTATTATTACAGTGAGTTCACTATTGTTTTTCCATTAAGTTTGAAGAATCAAAATACTCTCTGTGGGTGTCCAGTAAGCATATGGCAGAGGGAAATTTCCACTGGACTTGTTTACTCAAAGATGATACAATATCTAACTTGGGGTTTAGTTAATGTCAGGCAACCTGTCAAGTGAAATAGAGTATTGCCATCTAGCAAATGTGTTGTGTTGATTAATTTTTCTAAGATTGGGTTTTGTTGTTTGTATACACCAGCCACTAAGAGATTTATGATGTATGTCAGTGAATAAATAATAAACCTCTTCTCATATAAATGGCATTGTATCAACTAACAATACAACCAGCCTGGATCATCCTCAAGTTTGGTCTACACATAAAAGTACCACATAAAGAGCCATAACATAACCGTTGACAATAACCTGTACATAATGAGCCAAAAAAGTTGGGCTGGCAGCCATGGTTGCATTTTCCTGATACTGGATCACATGAGCCATCTCCAGCACATCCTATACTGCAGGCTAAGTTGGTAGATGTGCAAGAATTAATAGATTGTAGAAAAAAATGCTTTTAAAAAAAATAAATGTGCACTTAATATTCTTTGAAAAAAAAAACCATCTGGGTACACTTAGAGGGAAATTCATTTTTACAACTGATTAAGCAGGCATTATGCTCTTTTGTATCAAACAAATAAAGCGATCTCATTTTGTAAGGTATATTTTATTTTTGCTTATTTAGTTTTACTGTTTTCTTTATTATTCTTTTATTCACATTGGTCTTTTGCAATTAAGGCTCTCAAAAAATATTATTCTTACTAGTTCCATTGGCCATTATGTTCCATATCTCTGAAGGTTTAACCAGATACTATTCCAATCATTTTTTAACCTGTCTTAAAAGCATTTAGATGTTATACCTTTTAAATATCATGTGGCCATTTAATTTGGCTAAGCACAAAAGACAAACATACTTGGATATAAATCTTTATGTGATTATTGATGCCTTAAATTAAACAAATGTACAAAAATCAACACATTTCCATTCACAACATTGTACCATACTAATAAATCAAATCAAAACACTGATGTTAAATCTTCAAGGATGTGTAAATAAGATAAACACCCACCAAAACATTTTGTGCCATAGTAGTCAGGTTTGCAGCCATAGACGCATGTGTTTAGAGTTTCATTACATGACCCATCCTGAGCACATCCAATACTGCAGGCTAAATTATTATAAAACATAAAACTCTAGATACATGTAACAAAAGGGCTGTATGTATAAAACTACTACTATGCTAAATGTGTGTGTGTAAAGTTGCTTTCCCAGAATTTAGTATGACTAGCTATTTTTTAAGCATGTTGTGACTATGCAAGTAACATCGAGATGCACATTAATGTTTTGCTGCAACTATTGTTAATTGTTTTGAATGTAAGTGATAACAATTTTAAACTCACGAAGGCATTTAGAACCAAAAAAATTAGGCAAGCAGCCATGTTTACACTCTCCAGTTTTTTGATCACATGAACCATCATCTGCACAGCCAGTGCTACAAGCTGGAAAGAAATTCACATTTATAGACTAGCAATTATTTTTAAAAAACATTTTTTATCCCCATGATGTCAATAATAGAATATTTAAAATTTTGAAAGCAAGAAAGCCTCATTAAATTTCTTTAATGATAAAGACACATTCAAAATGTATACTAAATTATGCTCTTTTACCTTAAACTCGAAGTCTTGGCCATCACATTGTTACCCTCAAAAAGGAACCACTATTATTAATATGCATGTCACCCTAAAAGATATCACCCATTACAAAAGTCCTCCCAAACCCAAACAAGCAGGGTCTCACAGAATTTGAGAAATAGCCAGACACAAGGAAAACAACTTGTGAAATGAAGTGGTGATTTTTCTGAACCAAAGATGATTCTATTTTACTTTATAACATAACATAATGATGTCATATGGTAGCTATTTTATTGCTACAGATGACTGCACTTGCCAGCACATCGCAAGCCAAAATAATTGGGTTTACATCCACTGACACATGCTCCTGTCGCTTCACACTTTCCATCCTTGGCACATCCAACACTGCAAGCTGTGTGTGTAAAATATAAACTATATTATGTGCATGTTAAATCACTATGATAAATGATTATCACAGCAATAGGTCTGTCTGCAAAGGAAATTTTTTTAGTACTTAAATGCCACAAAAGTGAAGCAATATAATGTATTTAGTTAATAAATTTTAATGAATAAATCAAACTAGACTTAATATTCAATGGTTTTAATACCTTCTAAAATTAAACTAAGCACATTTACTGGAAGCTTCAGATTAATCTCTTAAGGCTTTAGTCAACACCTGGCCATCCTGCACCATCTGCTGAGCAGTGCCATAAAGATTGTCTGAAAATAGGACTCACTCGCCTCCCTAACCTATCTGGCTATGTACTTCAATTATCTTTTTCAATAACTATTACGTTATTTGTAAAGTGTGAAATAAGTGTAAGCATTTTATCAATAGTAGATCATGTATCCACTCAGCAGTTCATTGATTTTTAAAATAAAGCCATAGGGAATAAATAGCATATATTTCACAATGGATATGACCATCTGAAGATGGGATTATAAGTTTAATCTGTTTTTATCATAAGCTTGATGTTTCCTAGTTGTTCAACTGTACTTATACTTTCTCAAACAAAAGGATTTAATGGCTTATCAATCAGCTAATTAAAATAATATATGCACATTTAAAGCAACATAAATCTTATGTAAACTAGAAAAAATGGATTTAGCTCAATAATTAAAATATCAATCTTGTTTTACTTGCTTAGATGTTGCCAATCAGATATGACACAGGCAGTATGTAACATGAAATGGCATGAACAATAAGAATTTCACTTGGCGATTGCTTCTAACACAAAAATTTCTAAGAATATGTGAAGATGTAATATTACTTTCCCGTTACCTATACAACTTGGACCAAAATGGTTGGATTTACAGCCTTTAACACATTTTCCAGTATTTTGGTTGCAGGAGCCATCTCCATCACATCCTTCACTGCATGCTTCAAAAACAAAAATCATCAGTTTGCACATTTTTTATTTCTTACAAACTAATACAATAATTTTTTACTTTAAAAAAACCACTGTTAAAAATAAATTATTTGTGGGAATTTTATAAAGATAAAGAAAAATCTTTTACCTCACCTCATGTTTTATTATGTAATTTTAGTGAATAGGAAGTTACATCATTGCTGCCACAATGGGAAAATGGCGGGAGTTTGTTAAATATGAATAGGTTAAACAAATCGCAATAAATTTCATTCTTGGTAATATTTAAATTCAAAACAGTATCAGCTTGATTTTAATGAAATAAATCAACTTATATTTCATGTGAATGTCCAAAACCAGGTGTCTAAGGGTATATCTCAGGTGGCAAGGTGTCCTTATTGTAAATATAATAAGTTAATTTACCATGCTCGCAGTTCACTCCAAAAAGCCCCGGCTTGCAACCTTCATTACACAGTCCTGTTTCAGCTGAACATAATCCATCCTTACAGCTAGTTACACAGGCTAAAAAAAGTAATTCAACAAAAGTAATAATATCTAAAGTGAAATAATAAGTATAAGGATTTAGTCCATATACATATTTACTTTCCAAATAAGGCTGTATTTTCTGTTTATTTTATGGAATTGACTTCTCTCTTTTCATTTTATTTGCGTTAATAGATCGTATAAAATATTATTACAAAATACTGTATATATAAAAATGAAAGTATATATGTGTGTCGCATGTATGTATGTACACATGTATTTTATAGATGACTAAACCGTTCATCCAATCACTATGAAACTTTAGAAAATTGTTGAGTACTCTTCCAGGATGGCAAGTGGCTAAATTTTTTTTTTGAATATTGACACTCATGGGAGGCCAGAGGCCCAAAATGTCTTTTTTTCCCCTTATATGAGCTATATAAAAATGTGTTTAGGCATTAACTACTTTGAAAATAAATGGATCTTGGCCAAACTTGGTACATAGAAATTTGATAGCCCTTATTAAAACACTATAGGACATTGGGGCCAGGGGCCCAAAATCTTTGTTTTCTGAAAATTAAAAGTTTAAGACTTTATTTTCATTATGATTTTAAATAATCTTTTTAAAATAATGACAAACATATAACATGTATTATGATCCAGATTGAAATCTTATCTTATCGTATATGTTACAGATGCTCCTTTTGAACAGAAGATTATTGCATCATATGTTTATCTATGGCTAGTGTTTAGTCCTGTATTGTCATTAGAGTTTTAAATGATAATAAAGTGTTGGCTTTCAGACAACCCATTCCATGCCCGAACACTGGACAGGAAGAAAGAAAACTTCTATGTGTTTGTTCTTATATACAGAATAAGTAAGGTGTTTTTATCTTTATGTCTATCTGAGGGTTGTATTAAGTTATATTTGCATGAATTAGAATTAATTGCTTTATGTATAATTAGTAATTGACTCTTGGTTCTTCTATCCTCTAGTGTTTTAAGGATAAGTGATTTTACTAATGGTGTTACTCTTGTGAGTTTTGAATACTCTCCAGTAATGAATCTGGCAGCTCTTTTTTGAATTTGTTCTAGTTTAACAATATTTTCTTTGGTGAATGGGTCCCACACAGAAGATGCGTATTCTAGTATAGGTCTTACCAAGGTGAGGCAGCATTTTAGTTTTATATCTGTATTACATTTGTAAAAGTTTCTTTTTTATAAAACCTATGGTTTTGTTTGGTCTTTAAATAACTTCATTGACATGGAGTTTCCAAGATAGTTTCTCATTTATTATGACTCCTAAGTATTTTACAGGTATTTCAAAATTCAAATCTTGCTCTGATTTGGCCCAGGGGCCCTAAATGTTTTTTTCCTAATATTAGCTATAAAAAAAAATAGCTACTTGGAAAATGAACAGATCATGGCCAAACTTGGTACATAGAAATTTGATAGCCCATTTTAAAATACTATAGGGCCTTTAACTCCTAATTTCCATTCCTTCAGGGCCAGGGACCTAAAATCATTTTATTTTTCACATACTTTTAATACTTTATTCCCCCTTTACATGATCTTTATTAATATAAATATTGACATATATAAGTATTATAAGTATAAATATAAGTATTATGAACCAGAATGGATTACTAAACAGATATTTCAAAATTAAACCTTGCACGATTTTGCCCGGGGCCCTTATTGTCCATTTTTGCTTACATAAATTAAATACAAAATTTTTAATCATAAGCTTTTGTGAAAATTGATGGATTTTAATGAAATGTGGTGTATAATATCAAATATATCCCTTATTATCCAGATTGAAAATAACAATTATTTTGAAATTTACATATGACACAGAGTAAGCCTTCGGTTCATTTTATTTCATGTATCCAAACATTTTCCAATCATGAAAGGTGTGTTAAGGGTCAAGACAATTAGAAATACATTCATTTTTAACAATATATTTAAACAGATGACACTAAATAGATAATCGTTATCTTAGAGTTTCCTTGAATTGCCTTTCTTTGGAAATCATTGCAACACGCTTGTTTGATTTTTAAGAAAAATTAATCTATTCTTTTTAAATATAAATAATAATTTCTACAACTATAAGAAGACATATTATTTTGATGAAATTATCCATTACATTGAATTTAGGTATGGATTCACATAATTTGTGTGATGGGACCTATTCTACTGCCACAACACAGCAGGATGTTTTAAAATCTTTTCTCTCATCACCTTTAATTAATTTTCAATAAATTAATATTTAAATTCTTCTTTGGGTATATCATGAGATAATGGTAAAAGGCATTTGGTTTATTGGTGCATGAATCCATTTTTTCAATTTTAGGTTATTTTGTTTTATATTGTTTAGTTCTGAGTTTGGGAAAAATATTATTTTTAATAAGTTTTAAGTAACAGAAAGTGATAGTTTCGGGTTAAAATAGGTTTTTATATTTTTTATATTTTGAGGTTATGCTAGTTCTAGATATATTTTAGGTTAGGTATAGTCTGAATAGTATAGTGTTAATTTACTGATAAGTTTTAGTGTTTGTTAGTTACACTAATTTATAATGTGGATAGTTAACTTTCCACTTACATGTTTATATAGATTTTTGTTATTGCAAATTTAAATAATTGCATAGTATTTTAAATATTTGTCAATAAAAGATTTTTTGCATGTTCTCAATAAATGTTTACAAGATGACCCGCGGCGTAACAGTCACCACAGACTTTCTCATCATAGATAGAGCAAAGCACAGGGGGAGATGGGAGATGAGAGAATGGAGACAAACAGCACAACACAGTAATAAAAAAGTGAATAGACGTAAAGACATGTTGTTACCTGCCCCCTACCCTTTCCTTCCATCCCTTGCCAACCATAACTGTGATCTTCCGACTCTATGGTTAGTCATGTCCGCAAAAGAAAAAAAAACAGGCATTGTTGCCACAAACACCCACCCCCCTCCTTTTTTTGTTCATTTCATACCATTCCACTTGTCCAATGTGATATTTTGACCCCAGCGGGGTCATTCGTCATGCTCATTTGCGCAAGGTTTTTTACATAAATTATATGTAAAAAAAGAATGTTTATATATGTTAGATTTTAGCCACTTATTAAATATTAGTAATAAATAACCCTTAATTTTTGATAGCTTCAAAAAATTGCGTTGTGCTAATTTAAATACAAAATTTTTTTTCCATTGTTTGATTAAAATTCATTTATATGACATGAATGTTTGTGGACACCCCACCCACTTTTTCCCCTTTTCCCTGAGCCATTGGCATTGGCTATTATGTTGGCTATTGTTGTTATTTTCATCTCTTACATATATATTTTAAAAAATTAATCCCTCTTTTACAATTTTTCTATTTCTCGAGGAGGCAGAAGTATAAAATTTTAGAAAATTGTTTAGTACACTTCCGCAGTGGTAACAGGGGAAAAAAATATTTAAATTATCACTTACTGGGAGCCGGGGGCCCAAATGTAGTTTTTTCCCTTATATGAACTATATATAAAAACTAAAAATCACTAATTATATTATTTTAAAGATAGGTAGAAGTATGAAACTTTGGCAAGTTGTTAAGTACGCTATCCCGATGATATTTTGCGAGAAAGAATTTTAAACTTCCCACTCATGGGGAGCCGAGGGCCCAAATGTAGTGAGTTTTAAAAAAAATATATGCTATATAAATACTGAAAAACCCCATTTGACTATTTCCCGTGTAGGTAGAAGAAGGAAACTTTGGGAAATTGTTAAGTACAGTCTCCTAACGCTAATTTGCAAGAATGAATTTTAAAATTCCCACTATAGGGGGCTAGGGGCCCAAATGCAGTTTTTTCTTACATTAAAAACCGTATTATCCTTAATTCTCAAATTTAATGTATATGTAAAGACATGAAACTTTTGGAAGTTTTTGAGCACTCTCTCCCTACAAAAAATGATAAAAAATTTTTTTTTAATTCTCACTCCGGGTGGGGCTGGTGAGCCCAAATGTATTTTTTTCCTTAAATGAGCTGTATTTTACATCTCCAATGGTAACAGGTGAAGACATATTTAAATTATCAATCCAAGGGGGCCGGGGCGCAATGTAGTTTTCTTCTTTATATGAGCAAAAATTACTAATTCTTCTATTTCCCATTTAGGTAGAAGCAAGTTGAGCAATACAAATCCGCAATGGTAAGAGGAGTAAAAAAAAATCACTCCCCTGGGGCCCAAATGTATTGGTTCTAATTTAAAAACCAACTCATCACGTATTCTCTAATTTTCGGTGACGGTAGAAGCATAAAAGTTTGGAAATTTGTTTAGGAGGCACTCACGACGAAAATTAAAAAAGAAAAATGATAAAACACCTGCTCATGTGGGGCCGGCGGCCCAAATATGTTTTTTTCCTTACATGGGCTTTGTAAAATTTAAAAACCACTAATTCTCCTATGTCTGAGTAGGTAGAAGCATGAAATTTTCAAAAGTTGTTGAGTACACTTCTGCAATGGTAACAGGGGAAAAAAATATAACACTTATTGGGAGCCTGGTGCAACAATGTAATGTTTATTTTTTACTCATATAAGTTATATAAAAATTGAAAATCTTTATTTCTACTATTTGGAATAATGGGATTTTGGAAAGTTGTTAATTACACTATCACGATAGTGCAGTCTTAACTGGTGTGCCAGAGTCTTGGCATTGCTGGTATAGAATTGCAGACACTATGCTTTTCGGATAGGCAATTGTATTCGACCTGCTTTAAGATAAATGTACCCTTTTATTTCATGCAAATAAATAGTTTAGTACCCTTCTACAGAAAACCTCATTTAAAACACGTTCGAAGCCGGGTTCTTGCCTCTAGTATATATATATATGTGTGTGTGTGTGTGTATATATATATATATATATATATATATATCTTTTTTTTATTCAAGCTAACATCTCAAGGGCAAAAACAAGAACAGGTAATTGACTTTTTTTGTCTCTTAGACATAGAAAAAAATGTTTGGAACTCTTTTTTAACTGCTATGGCCTGTTTTACTTTGTTTCTCAGCCATACAGATCCTGTTGTCTGGGCTATATATTGTTTATTAATTTATTTATTTTTAATTTTAAAAAAATTATTTTCTTAAATTGTTTCTTAAATTTTATTTGAATTTTTATAGATTAATATTATTATAATCGATGTGTAATTGATAACATTTTTAACAGTTAATAGAAAAACTAACAGCTTATAAACATTATACATTTTTATTTGAATGCATGTTAAGAATTAGAATGACAATTTTACATAAAATAATTACTTGTGATTTTCAACTTTTTCCACAAAAAAAAAAAAAGTTTTAAAAAATAAGTAATATGGACAGCACAAACAATCAACAATAATACGTATAAATTATATAAGATATTTATTTCAAAAATGGTAACAAGGGAAAAATGCAATGAAAATTACATACGTGTACAGTATTGTCCAAAATATCCTTCTTTGCATCCATCCATTGCTAAGCCCGTTTCGTGATTGTATAGGTCATCTTTAAACCCATCGCTAGCCACTTTAATATTCACATGTCAAATGAAAATAACTTTTAAAAATTGTTATTTAAAATCCCATTAATATTTATTGTTTTGAGTTTAAAAAATTCAGCACACTAATTTTAACTGTTGTAATTTTGAATTTTAACTTTTTCAATATTTGAATCATACAGTAGCCACAATCAAAAGATAGTTTTAAATTAAAAAAAATATTACAGTAGATAGACAGTCTAAAAAATTTTGTTGTTTTTTTGTTGTTGTTTTTTTTGCCTCAGAGTAGTTAAAACTTGAGACTCCGCAACAAAAATAGATGAACATTTTTAATATCTGACTTTTAGCGCAGATTTTGCAAAAATATAAATAAGGCCGGAAATATAAGTGGAAAAGATAAAAAGCAAGTTTATGTCATGTTCAAAATTGAAAGAAAGAAACAAAAATCTAATATGAAAACTTGGAGGTTACATGAAGTTTTAGTACCTTATGGTAAAAGTAATAAAAATAAAAAATTCTTGAAATTAGCCACAAAATTAATGACACTTAACATGCACACACACAGCAGTAACGTCTCAATTAAGCAATATTAGTAAAGGTGCAATTTTAACAGCAAGCAAAGCAGATAATAATGGAATCACATGTTTTCGGACACATGTTGGAATTAGTTATTATTGGAAACTGCTGTCACAGGCTATTGGTATGAGGATTCTACACAATGCCCAGCCACCTTTGTTTCCCAACTAGGGGAGGGACCCATTCGGAACTGGTTGGATTCATGGAACGCTTGGCCTGGTAACAAATACCTGCCTTTATGGAGATTTGAAACCTTGACCATTGGTACATCAGTTTTGACAATGGATTACATATATAGCAAGAATATGTATTATATCTTTTTAAAAATGCAGACGCTGTAGCGCTACTGGGTAGAAACTGTAGCAACATAACTTAAGCTTTCAGAGAACTTGAAAATGTCTCTGCCGAAGCTGTTCTGTTTATAAATGAACCAAACACAAAAAATATGATAATGTCAAGAGACACCTATGCTGATGATAGCATCATTATAACAAGCACAAATTTGAGAGAGGGCTTCATTTCAATATCTAGGGACAACTATAAACGAGCAAACTGAGTTAATAAGAGAGGTGAAAGAAAGATAACAGCAGAAAACCTTCTGCAACTTACCAAAATTTCTAGGAGGCAAAAAATTCTCAATGGGAATAAAGAAAACAATATATACCGGTTGTAACTTACATTAGTGAGACTCGGACCCTGAACAAAAAGGTAGAGAATCTGCTCAACACTTGAGAGAACAAAATCCTCCAGAAAATACATGGCCCAATGATAAATAATGAGATCTGGAGAATTCGTAAAAACCAAGTACTTTACCATTTGTGTAATGGCCCACCCATGGTCATAACGATAAAGCAAGGAAGACTACAGTTGGCTGCTCATGTTGAAAATATGCCAGAATGTAGAGCAGCAAAAACTATTTACAGGCAGAAGCAAAGGGGCAGACAACTCTATGGTCGTCCGAGACTGAGTTAGAACAATGATGGGGAGATGGACATAAAACAGCTGGGGGTGCGGGCAAGAAGGTGTGATCGAATGGAAGGATGAGGTGGAGAAGGCCAGGGCCCTTCATGGGATGTAGTGCAATAGATGATGATCTTTTTTTAAAAATGCCACGTCCTAACTAATAGAAGATATGTGGATACTGAACCAAAAAACATTACAGGAATTATTTTTAAATGTGTGTGCAAAATGTGGAATGACAACACCTACTCAGACAACTGGTAAAAAATATGTAAAAATAAAAGAAACTGATTCTTTCAAAAGATTTATTAAATGGGGTCAATTCTAAATAGATCTAAGTATGTGTGTGGTTATGTTTTTTTCTTTAAGGACCATAACCTTCAAAATATTTGTTTATAATTTTTAGGAAATTTATGCATAAACTTCAGAAAGGCACCAGAGAAAACATGTAATTTTTTTGTTTTTTAAATTTGAAAGCATCTAACTTGTCTGGTTATAATGATTTTAAAATTCAACTGATTATAGTTTATTTTATTAATTGCTAAGGCAGTAAGAAATATATATATAAATCTACTAAACTTTCATGTAAGCATTTGAACACCAAACCTTGTCCCATTACATTTTTCAGATGAAAGGTCTTAAAACTTTTCTTTACCTGATTCACAGTACAAGCCAAAAAATCCCTTTTCACATCCAAGTTCACAATATCCTGTGACCGTTGAACACTGAGCCTTAAGACATGTGTCAGAACAAGCTATAGACAAAAGTATAGATCATCAATTTAATGTATATTTTTACTATACAATTGATTAAATGTAGGAATATAAACTAAACAAATTAATAAAAACATTATATATCTATCTGCCTGTCTGTCTGTCCAGTCCGTCCGTCAACCCCTCCACCTATGTTAAAATGTTGAGCAACTTTCTATGTTCTAAAACTTCTATTACTAACAGTATTATAAATATATTTGTGATGGTTTAACAGATTATCTATAAAAAAAATCTTTAAAACATTATTTCAAATTACATGTAATTAATGTTATAGTTTTAAGAATTTTGATAAAATGTAATTGCTTATCTCCGTTCAAGTGTAATTTTGTTCTCCCTTGAAAAGTTTTTTGCATTTAAATTATTCTGTTAATAATGTTATTATTTTTGCTAGAATAGCTTGTAAGGGCAGTGATGGCAAACCTATGGAACACATGCCACAGTTGGAATGCAGAGCCTCAACTGGCAAGTGACTTAATTCTTAATTCCTTTATAATCACAATAAAATGATAGTACATAATTTAACAAAAAGTGTTTTAGACAGTTCTTGAACGTTTTCACTGTGTTATTTTTTACACAGAGCTTGGCAAAACATGGTAAACCATTCTCCAATGTCGATTTAATCATAGAAGTCATGTAGCCTGGGAGTAAATCCCATTTTTTATGACTTTTCAAATAAGTAAGAAATTCAACAACTCATCACTGGGATACCACATAGCAATAATACTGCTAAAGATCCAGTCCAGCAGTTCATCACTGACTTACAAAAGGCAGCCTGTTACTCAATGTACTTGGAAGAAAACACAGATATAAATAACTATGCAATGCTAGCCATATATATTTTTTTGTTATGCTGTTGGTTTTACTATGAGAGAAGAGTTGATTAAAATGGAATCTTTGCCCAAAAGAACACAAAAAATAAATATTAACAATGGTGTGATGGAAGCTTTATTTCAACAAGACATAAGACCAGATAAAGTAGTTTCAGTTATTATTGACTGTGCGCCTTGCATGTTAGGAAAAACATCTGGTTTTATACAGTTCTTTGTTAAAGAAGCAAAGAATCCAGTTATTTAGTATGATTGTCTTATGCACCAAGAAGATATTTGTTCTAAGAAAATGAAGTTAAAAACGAGGACAACACATACGGGTGCTATTTGTACTTTGTTTGGAACATCAAATGGGTCTTAAGCTTTGAATTATATCTAAAAAAACAGTCATACAGATAACCTTAGATGTATTCTTCATAAAATGAGATATTCTTTATGTTTTAGATATCTTAGATATACAGACGCTTCTTCTATGCAGAAGATAATTGCGTCCACAGACCATGAGAGATGATCTGTTGGCAAGTGATGTATCGGTGACAGGCCACAGCTATAAGGGTTCCATGCATAACCCAGCCGCCTAACTATTGTCTAGTTAGGTACCCATTCAGAGACTCCTCAAGTCCCAGGAACAAATCCTCACCTTTGTGTGGATTCGAACTCGTGACCATCCGTACGACAGTCAAGTGCGATACCACTCAACCACCGCGTCCCAGTGATGCATGTGTTGCGTTCAAATTACGAAGCATGGGCCAAGGTTTGACAAAATATCAATATGTATAATACAACAGCAAAATCGAATTAATTTTGAGTTTTTGAAAACTTCTTGTTTTTTTCCTCTTTAAGACCAATCTTCGGCTGCTTTACTGACCTTAACCCCCGTTTTGGCACTTGCTATAAATAAATGGATTTTGGTTGAATTTTTAAAAAGGTTTGCCACCACTGTTTTAGGAGAGTACTGAGCATCATTTGAAATAAGAAAAAAAGAGATTTTTAAAAATATCTTTAAATTAACTCATATTTATTTGTATAAATAAGGCAAGAACATTTCTACCATGCTAAATAAACGATAATAAAATTAATTAATATAACTTTAAACAGGTCAAATTGCATCAAAACACTTCCTAGATCTCTGATCAAATGATTCAATTTTTAAAAAAAAATTGAATTACATCTGCATTGAGTTCCATAGTAATCTGTTTTACACCCATGGATACAAGTCCCTGTATTTTCATTGCAAGAACCATCATTGGCACATCCTTCACTGCAAGCTGTATCAATGGATCAAATAAGTTTAGGATTAGAACATTTGTTGTTTTTTTTTACATTTCTCGAAGATCACATAATCTCTTTTTTCCTAAATCTTTTCAAGTATGACGTCATATTTTAAGTTAAGTACTGAACTCAGATTTTAAATAGTTTTAAAAATTTACGATGGAGTTGAAACTCAAGTGGACAACAGTGTATCTTGTATTTTGTTTCCTATGGCTTTGAGTCTTTAAAAATGTACTTAAACTGATCTTGGGCCACTTTAATAGCTTTTCCACTTATTAACTTTTCCACTTGGCATTTGGACAGTATCTAGCAAAGCATATTTCATACTCTGCTACTTAAAGAAACTAGCAATGTTTCATTGGTTGGTCAAATAAATTATTGATTGCAATTCACTTCAACATATGTATGATCATATTTTCAATAATTACTCAATGTCTTTCTATATTAAAACATAATTCAATTTTAAAAATGCATAAGGTATTTTAACTTTAAAGCCTAGCTTGAGTTTGATATTTCTGTAAAAATTGCTAAATTTACCCTTTAAATCAATTAACACATAGCCTTTACAATAGGTGGTGTGGGCAGGGCTGTCGCTAGAAATGTTTGGGCCCCTGAATAGTGGGTACATGTGTGCCCCTTTGGTAAAAAATCCCACAAAAACACAGACTAGTTTGATAAACATTGGGAAAAGATGAAACCTGTCACTGAAGCCTAAAGGAAAGCTCTTATGGCCTACAAGAAAAAGCCTACAACCGACAGGCTACATGGCTTAAAAGTGGACAAGTCACAAGCCCAAAACGTCACACGTCAATGCGTCAATATCTACTGGCTTAACCTCTGCTTCAGCATACAGTCAGCTGCAGACATCAGGAATGCTAAAGCCATGTACGAAAATCTCAAAAAAGCAACTGGTCCATTGACGTTCAAAGCTACTTCCCTACAGTCCAAGGGTGGAGAAATTATCCAAGACAAGGCGGTGCAGCTAAAAAGGTGGGTTGAGCATTATCTATAGAACAGTATGCAACAATATATACCAAACTCTCCAGCACCGCTCTAGATGACATCCCCGCTATGCAGCCCATGGAAGAACTTGATGTCGTGCCCACACAGGAAGAGCTTAGCAAAGCAATTTACTGCCTAGCTTGTAGATAAAGCCATTGATCTGATGGCATACAACCAGAAGCTCTAAAGAGTGACCAGACAGATAATTACTACAACCTTTGCATGAGTTACTGAACTTCTGCTGGGAACGGGGCTACATCCCCAAGGCCTAAGGGATGCAAATATAGTGAAATTATATACGAACAAGTGCGATAGAAGTGACTGCAATAACTCTCGTGGCATCTCACTCCTTAGTATTGTTGGAAAGGCCTTTGCCCGTGTCATACTAACGCGATTACAGAGTTTAGCAACCCATGTTTATCCAGAATATCAGTGTGTTTTCCGCGCTGGTCGATCAACCATAGACATGGTGTTCTCCATACGGCAGCTCCAGGAAAAATATAGAGAGCAGCAGATGCCACTATACATTTCATTTGTGGATCTTTTGAAAGCCTTTGATTTACTGAGTCGCAACGGGGCTATTCCCAATTCTGGAAAAAAATTGGCTGTCCTACACACCTATTCACAATCGTCAGGCAGTTCCATGCAAGAAAATATGCAGGGCAAGTGCGGTTAGTGGGGCTACTTCAGAAGCCTTTCCAGTCCGTAGCAGAGTTGAACAAGGCTGTGGACTCGCACCAACACTGTTAGCAATATTATTCTCTGTACTGCTTCGACACGCATTCAAGGATAGCTGTGATGTGATCTGATTACACTTCAGAGCTGATGGAGGACTTTGCAACACTGCCCGCCTTTAAGCCAAATGAAAAACGAAAGATTTCCTAATTCGTGAGCTACTCTTTGCAGATAATGCGGAACTCATAGCACACATAGAAATTGGTTTGCAACAACTCATGTCACGCTTCTCCAATGCCTGCAAAGAATTTTGACTGCAAATCAGCTTGAAAAATAATAACTTCATGGTCCAAGACACAAGTTCTCATCCTACCATCAATATCGACAATGAAAACTTGGAGGTTGTGGACAGCTTCACCTACTTGGGATACAAAGTCTCCAGCACACTATCCATTGAGGGCGAAATAAACATTAGAATTGGCAAGGCAGCTGCCACAATGGCTAAACTACATAAACGTGTCTGGCAAAACACCAAGCTAATGAAGAAAACCAAACTGTATCTTTATCGAGCCTGCATCATCAGTACGCTGCTGTACCCAAGCGAGACATGGATAGCTTAAAAAATCCCATGAGGGCAATCTTAATAGCTTCCATTTGAGGTGCCTGCGTCTCATCCATGGCATTAAATGGTAGGATCAAGTGCCGAATAGTGAAGTCCTGATGCGTGCCAATATCAAAATCATGTTCTCGGTCCTTAGTGAAAGACGCCTGAGATGGCTAGGATATGTAAAAAGAATGAATCTGGAGAACTGTCATCGGGAAAGAGGAAGACAGGTCGCCCATGTCTGCAATTTAAAAATGTCTGCTAAAGGGATATGAAAGCAGCCATAATACAGTCAAGTGACCGGAGTGTAAGATAGAAGACTGATCTACATGGTGCGCAGTTGTAAAGGAAGGCGTCATAGTAGCCGAGGAGTGAAGGAAGGAGAAGGCTACAGACAGAGGAGCTAGGAGAAAGGCCAAAACATTGGGAAGCACAGAATTCGTGTTCAAAAGCAGTGGTAAAGACTGTCACTCAAGGACAGGACTGCACAGCCACGCGAGGAAATGCACCTCAGACCAATGGTGATGCACCATCATTTTGCGAGATGGAAAGATACCGACAAGATGAATATGGGTCATGGCGTCAGGTATTACTATTACCCCTGATACTGACCACTCACCCCAACCGTCGTAAAATTATTACGATTCTAAAACTGTAATGACAATACCCTGTATACCAAGACTGCTCAAAAGTACATGATCATAACGCATCATAATACTTCGTACATCTCTTAATACCTTGACCATGCCAATGCAATTCTCAATATATCATTATATAACTAATATGTGGGCACGCAGCCACATAACATTGTAGGTACTTTAAAAAACAATTTTAAAATTTGTCTAAATATATATCTACACGCACAGAATCAGAATTTTAAAAAAATCAATCGTGGCTGACGTTTCCGTTTGGGCCTTTGAATAAACTCCTGGATACCCCCTGGTGGCGGCCCTGGTGTGGGTTGTGGGGACCGCAACAGGTGACACTATCACAATGAGTGACACCAAAACATAAAATTCTGTATGTTCCCATTATTTGGCACTGGCAGTTTTTGAGGAGGTCAATTTTGGTTGAGAACTATAGCCACAAAGATATATTAAAAATAAATAATTAAGGCCAATTTCAAACACAAAGACTTTTCTCCTGAGCTACCACTCCCACATATTTCAGCTGTCAACTGAAGTGTACTAATTTAGATTTACACAGAAGAATAGATTTGTAATATACAAACAAAGATGTCTTACGCAAACATTTTGGTCCATAATAATTCATCTTGCATGCACTTCTACAGATTGGTTTATCTAAGTTGCAAATCTCATTCCCTGGGCACCCATTAATGCATTCTAAATAGATTCAAGAGTAAATTTTTGAAGAAGTTTTTTAAGCTAATTATTCATTTTCTTTATTAACAATTTAGCCTGAATGTGTTAAATCAAACATGCTAAATCTAGATGTTCAGAATGCAATTTTTCCTAATTTTCAATAGTCAATACAGATGAGACAAAATATTTCAACACTGTAAAAATTGCTCTAGACTCTGAAAATACTTTCAAACATTCTCAAAATTGTTTTTAAAAAATATCATGTCATTTTTTTAAGTATACTAAAATTAATTATCTTTACTAGTAAATTTTATTTTCATGTGTCTAATTTGTAAATCACACTAACCCAAACATTTGGCATCATATGAAGCTCCTGTTAAACAGCTACCATTGCAAACAAGTGTCTCTGTATTGCAAGCTCCACTTTCACAACCAACACTGCAGGCTAATGCATGTAAAATATGTTCAATGAAAAATTAATTTTTAAAAAAAATATATGGAATAAAGATATAAGATTTTATAATATATTTTTTAAATTTTGAGTGAGTTTGCTTAAAATAGCTGTTTATAGACATACTATAACTGTAC
>MUZC01001324.1:39968-51609 GCA_002072015.1 Radix auricularia
AGAGATTTCTAGATCAGCAGAAACAAACAAGCCGTTAGGGTCACACTGATCATCAAATCAAAACTTTAAATTCCATGAACTGCAGAATTATATTTATCAATTTCATATATGAAATGCAACTATCTTATTTAAGAAAACTATAATCCTATCAAAAATATTGTACGTCATTTCGATAATTTTTTAAAGTTAGCAATAAAGTAATACAAATTTTGGTTTTCAGATCATTGAAAGTACTTAGTAAACTTAAGAACAGATTCTTTTAGAAAAATAATATAATATATATATATATATATATATATAATGCAAATACTTTCTAAATTTGTCCGAAGCCATCAAATCCTTTTTCCAGAACCCTTGTGATTTTTAAACCACCTTCCATCAAATGATACTCTAAATTTTGTTAGTTTTACATATCATAATGGTACTGTTCTTTAACATAATATAATTTCAGATCATTAAATTTAAAAATGTTTAATTTGTCTTAGACAACCAATAGCTGGCTACTGCAAAACTAAAATCATACATAATTGTTAAAACCAATGGCTTAATTTAAATGATTAGCTTCAAGCACATTTTAAAAAAAAATAATTCTTATAATTTATAAAGTTTACTTTGACTGTCTTGAAGACTTTTTTGTTACCTGAATCACAATAATCTCCATAGTATCCTGGCATGCAGCTTTTTCCACATTTTCCATCACTACTGCAATTTAAATCCATGCATGTGATGCGACAAGCTAAAACAAAAATAAAATAAAATGATCATCATCAAGATTTTTTTTATTAAGCTGTTGCTAAAGTTGAATTTAAAAATTTGCGATTAATTTTAAGATAAATAAATTCCTGAAAATAGCATTTGAAAAAAACAAATACATCAAACTAAATAATTCAGAGTATAGTTAGGCTTCCAAATGTTTGAGTTATTACACATTATATTTTACATAAAAGCATTTTTAACAGTGATACTGTAAATTATATTCATGATATATAGTTGCATTAATGATAATAATAAGAGTCTGAATTACATCCACTTTGAAAAGAAAAATGAGCTGGTCTATTTAAAAGTATGAGGATGACCAGGTCAAACTTGTGTTCTATTCTAATAGGTAAAATTATGAAATAATTACAACCAGATTGATCTGTGACAAGGTATTTATGTGTGTATATCACAGATATATAAATATAGGTTTAAAAAGATGTTACAAATTTAGCTGAGATTGGAATGTCATGAAACAAAAAATAAATCATGTTATAGACATATATGATGCCCAATAATTTAGACATTCTTTTAATCTAATCCTTTACCTTAAAGGGAGAAAGATAAGGGTTTGGGTGGGTGATAAAAGTTTTTTTCATAAATCAGTTGGAAACCCAAACACATTTAGAAATAATGAATTTTTGTTAATATATAAAAAACAAATATAGTCAATATAGAAAAAGTTCAACTTTAGTTTATGAGTGTAAAGAATTAACTTTAAATCAAAAGTAAAATTACTATTGGAAAATGGCGGAACTACTATAGCATTTTAATAAATACTTTTAAAACATTTTTAACCCAGTGATGCATTAATATTCCAATAATAATGTTTCAAAATTTTAAACAAAATGTAAGTAGCTATTTCTTATTTCAGAACAAAATAAATGCCATAATTAACTCACTAAGAAGCAATGTAGTTAAACAAGCTGGTTAATTTGACAAAACAAAGAAAAATTAGAAAAAAAATCAGTAAATATACCTAAACAATTTTGGCCTAGGTAGTTGGGACGACAGCCATGGGTGCATTTTCCAGTAACTGGGTCACAGGAGCCATCCCCAGCACAACCTATGCTGCAGGCTAAATGTGTTGAGGAAGGAAGAGATCATGATATTCAAATGAAATTAATAAACACATTTAAAAAACTACTGATGTTTTACTATAAGAGGGAAAGTCAGAATTATTTTCATCACAAAGTGAGAATTTGTTGAAAAAATATATATATATTTTTATAATACTTGAACATTACTGCAGGCATCTAGGTACACTAGCTTCTTCTTCTAGAATAGTTTCAAGTCTAAAAATTTTGAAACATACTAATATGATACTCATTAGGATCTATTTCTCCCATTAAAATTTAAAAAAAAAATAATTATACTTCTCATTCTGGCCATTTGTTATTGGCAGAGACCATAAGCCAATAAGGCTCTTTTGACTTTTTCATTTTTAAAATTATTTTGGTTACACCTAAATTGATTTTGAGGCAAACTTGTCAGTAGCCTCTTTACTCCACAGACATACTTGATGGCAAGAAGTTAAGACAATTTTTGGAATGTTGAAATTTTCTAAGTTATAACTAGCTTTATTTTATCTTATCTTATTTTATCTTATCTTATCTGTTATAGACGCTCCTTCTATACATACCGGTAAGATTATTGAATCCTATATATCCTATATAGTTTATGTTTGATTCTGCATTCTTATTAGAGTTTTAAATGTTGATAAGTGTTGGCTTTCCTGGTTTCTTCACGCAACCCAATCACGCCCAAATTTCCGAACGGGAAGAAAGAAAACTTGTATGTGTTTTTTCTTGCATATGGAATAAGAAAGGTGTCTATACCCTTATGTCTATCTGAGGGTTGTATTAAGTCATCTTTTTGTTGCATTTCTAAATTAAAATTAATTGCTTTATGAATAATTAATATGAATAATCGTCTAGTGTTTCAAGGATTAATGATTTAACTAATGGTGTTATTCTTGTCAGTTTTGAATATTCTCCATTAAAGAAACTGACAGCTTTTTAAAAATTTGTACTAGTTTATCAATGTTGTCTTTGGTTTGTGGGACCCATACAGAAAATGCTTATTCTAGTATAGGTCTCACCAAGGTGAGGTATCAATTTAGTTTTATATCTTTATTACATTTGTAAAAGTTTCTTTTTATAAAACCAAGGGTTTTGTTTGATGTTTAAATAACTTCATTGACATGGGGATTCCATGATAGTTCTCATTTATTATGACTTCTAAGTGTTTTGCATCTTTAGTTTGGGTTAGTTCTTTACCATGAATGAAATACTTTGAATTTATTTGTTTCTTTTTCTTTGTTACTGGATGGAAAGACATGCTCCTGTTAGTTTCCCGTTTTACGAATTTATCTAAGTTTTTTTTAAAATTTTGCAATCTTTTTCTGATTTTTTTGTTTTATAGATTACACAATAATCAGCAAATAACCTAACTTTCGTTCCTGTTAAGATGAAAAATTAAAAAGAGTAAAGGCCATAATAACACATTTCCTTGTGGAACTCCTGAGTTAACTTTTATAGGTGCAGATTTAGATCCATCAATTATTACAATTTGTAACCTATCCAAAAGGAATTCTTGGATCCAGTAATGTAAGGGACCTGAGATTCCAAAGTAGTTAAGTTTTTTGATAAAACTAAAATTATGAACTTTTTCATATGTTTTTAGAAGTCTAGTATTTATAAGTTTATTATTGATAGTTGATCAATGTTAATAACTAAATGTGTTTCACATGATCTGTTATTTTAAAGCCATGTTGATGTGGGCAATGTGCATTATATTTGTCATGGTGGTTAACTATTCTACTATATATAATGTGTTCTAGTAATTTACAGGCGATACTAGTAAGTGATACAGTAATTCGCAGGGTCTTATTTATCACCTTTCTAAAAATGTGGAGTCACGCTTTTTTATTTCCAATACAGGTACACTTTAACATGGTTTAGAGAGGCTTGAAAAAGAACTACAAAGATAAGGGACAATTCATTGCTTAGTTCTTTTAATAAACTGGCAGGCAATTCATCTGGGCCAGTAGCTTTGCTTATTTTAAAGTTTTTTAGGAGTGAATGTATACCTATTTCCTCTACAGTTATGTTACCTATTTCTTCCTTTTTATTAAAATTTATTAAAAATTTCCTTCTCACCTGAGACAGAAAATGATGATGCAAAATGTGCGTTAAGGATATAAGCTTTAGTCTCATTAACATACTAGGCTTTTTTATTTTAGCCTTTTAGTGTGGCTATTCCTGTAATTTCCATTTGTTAGATTTGATAAAGAAGCACACTTTTTTTATTGTTATCTTTAGTAAATACATTGCTTATGTATACATTTTGGTGCTTAATCTTTAAGTATTTTTTGTGCATCCTTTTAACATTAATAGCATTACATTTCTTAAATAAGTTTTCTTTTTTTTGCATAGCTTTTGAAATTTAGAATTGAACCAGAAGTTGTTAATTCTATTTGATGTTAACGACAGTGTGTTTGCCATTAATAAATGAAATTTTTTTTTTATTGCTCTTTTTTATTTTTAATTTTCCAATGCCTGCCACTGCCAATATATCATATACTTATATAAACTATCATTTATTTTAAAATGCAGTGGAACCTGTTATAATAAGCATAATTCATCTCAGAATCTTACTTAAGAATGTTAAGTGAAACAATCATTAAACAAAACTATTTTCCCATACAAATCAATGGAAATTAAAATGACGCGTTCTATGCTGCAATATTACTCACTTTTCAACAAAAAAACTTTATTCAAATGAAATTACTTATGAATTGTTCAGGAGTGTGACAACTTGAACTAAAATCCAGATATGAAACAAAAAAGAAGTAAATGAAAATATGTATTTATGACAAATAATTTTCTCTAATAGTGTCGCCTTGTAATCGCTTTTTATTTATTGTTATTAGATTTAGAAGCAACCTCTCAACGTCATCAAGAATACGTGACTGTTTTGTAAACACTCTTGACAGTCCCTTTAAAACATCAATATCATTATTTCTAAAATTTTCTTGAGAATAGTGCAGACTGCTGATGTTGACTGATTGTATGTGCTTGCTCACATCTTGTTTTCGCTTTTCAATAATTTTACGTTTCATTTCAGCAGCTATTTTTTTCTTTCTTTTAACTGTATTCTTGTGTTTTTTTTTAAAAAGATATTTAAGCACAGGTTATACCATTTTGCATATGAAAAAATTATGAATACTGCTGAATACATATTTTTTAACACAGACGGAGTGCTAAACACAGACAGATGTCCCAGCTCACAAATGAATGTTGGAGGAAAAAGGAACTTCTCCTTTCTGCATAACTCGTTATGCAAAACGTCGCTTGGTAAAGGAGCAAGTTCTTTACATTTTGATTTTTGTTATTATACGAATGACTCATTATGAGAGGTGTTTGTTATGAGAGGTACTTGTTATGACAGGTACTTGTTATGACAGGTGCTTGTTATGAGAGGTACTTGTTATGAGAGGTACTTGTTATGAAAAGCGCTTGTTATGAGAGGTTCCACTGTATAGA
This sequence comes from Radix auricularia, assembly GCA_002072015.1. Taxonomy (NCBI): domain Eukaryota; kingdom Metazoa; phylum Mollusca; class Gastropoda; family Lymnaeidae; genus Radix; species Radix auricularia. The sequence goes on from MUZC01001324.1 coordinate 45,272, forward strand.
GTAAAGAGGAAGTATAAATTCCTAATTTCAAAAATAAACTTTTACCAATACAAAGTGTGCTGTAGTAATCTGGTTTGCAGCCGTGGTTGCATGTTCCTAGAACGGCATTACAAGAACCATCCTGGGCACATCCTTTACTGCAAGCTAAATTGCATGTTCAAAACAGAAAAATAAATTATTTGTTTTACTGTGTAAATAATTACTACTTTGAGAAATTAAGGTAAGCAGTATAAAATTTAAGTCACTAAGCTCCTTGCAGATATGGAGGCATTTAAAATGTGAGGTTACAAGTTTTTCTCTTATATGAGTGGTAAATACTAAAGAATTGTGGTTATCAATGGTCAATTAGATAGGCTAAATTTTATGTCACTACTAGTTAACTATGTTAGATAGTCATGAATAAAATATAGGTAATTTTAACAATGATTTGTTTTTTTTTCAATGCACAAAGACTCACGGATGCATTTAGCCCCATAGTAATTAGGTTGGCATCCATGATTACACTCCCCATTTAATACATTACATGACCCATCTTGGTCACAGCCAGCACTACAGGCTAAAATTGTGAAATGGAAGAATAAAAAACTTAGCATAAATTGTTGTTAAATTCTTCTCTGATTAAAATGATTTATTTTAATATCTCCAAAAAAAATTTCTTACAGCATAAATATTCTGTGGCATATGATTGATTTTTTATTTAGCAGCTGGACTATATCACAATTTAGTTAAAATCTATTACCTGGGGGAAAAAAAACAACTTATTCTGGTTTAGATATAAAAGATGACACAAATGAACTATTGGTTTCTTCTCTCTATCAATTTATTTTTTAAAGTTTCATTTGTTAAAACTTCTGTTTGTTGCAAATTTCTAGTATTACCACAATTTTGGTTCATCAAGGTTGCTTTTTTCATACAGCTTTTCAGTGATTATAAGTGTTATTATTAAGTGTGTATGGGACTGGATCATATTATCTTCTGTTTTACAAAAATGATACATTTCAAGTTAAGATAAGGGTTTTACAAATTATAACAAAACTTGCCAAAACACTGTGCCCCATAAAACTTTTCTTTGCAGCCATTTACACAGGCTCCTGTTTCTTGGTGACACTTTCCATCATTAGCACATCCAACACTGCAAGCTGTTTAAATATTACCTTTTATTTCTAATATACTATATAACTAACATGGCAAGCTTTGGTAAAAGTTTAAAATGATAAATGGCAAAATAAGGCCTCATAACAGGTACATATTTAATAAAATTAGTTGGTTTTTTTTAGCATTTTAAGTATTAGTTTTAATGCTGCAACAATAAGAATAGCATTTTAAAATCAATTACAAGGGACTGATTTATTTAAATTAAAGGGCAACAAAATATAAACTATAATTTTTATGATAATTGTAGTGAAGAACTTTTATAATTTCCTTTTTTTTCTTTTATGAATATCAGAATATCACTAAAAACTTTTCTTTGTGTCGCCTGATGAGTTTCAATTATTATTCTGCATCACTTTTTCTTAAAAGAGTTCAAGGCAAATAGTTTTGACAATTTAAAAATAGGTTTTCTAATGCTCTTTAGACACATTAGTGTGCAGCCCAGGGGGGCATGTTTTGAATCCCTTTCATATACTGCAAAGTACTACAAAACTTTCCATTAATCTTTCCAGCAACTCTAGGTCAAGTAGTTGAAAATACGAAGAGTGTGTATTTTCTTAATTGTTTCTGTAGACCACAGAACAGAACCCCAAATAAAACAATCGATCATTTTAATAAAGTTTATTCTCTGTATGTAAGCCATACAATTTTGAACAAATTTGAAAAGAAATTGCCTATTTGGAATCTTGATGGATGCATACATTTTTATTTTATGAAAAATCAGGAAGTACAAGACTGGGATTTCTATAAAATTATTGTTAAAGTAAAAGCATTTAATTTGCAAACTGTTCTGGAGATGACTTCATGAGATTTTTAAGGAATCATCACCATTCTACTTTTATAAACTTGTGTTTTTGACATTTGCGTAAAATAAAAATATTATTTTTTGTTGTTTTTTTAGTTGTTTTTTATTTATTATTTTTTTGCATGTGATGATGATTACTTGAAAAGATGGTTCATTTAAGTTTTATCAAAGATATATCAACTCTTAATGTACCAAAGCGCGGTAATCCGCGGTTTACCGCTTAGTACCAAAGAGCGGTAATGCGCGACTCGATAGAACTCTCTTTAGAAACAAAATTACAGAAAATAAAAACTATACAGTGCGGGATGAACGTTGTTTTCGACTTCCGGCAATGGCGGCTGTTTACCTCCCTAATGTTATCGCTCAATTCGTGATGTTTCCTTTGGAAGTTTTTACGTTTTTTTTTCTAAGATGCGATTTTGCTATAATTTATTACTAAAATAATAGTACTAAACTACAGGTAAAAGTAGTTTTAAACTCAAACCGGTCTTTCGGATCCATAAAATAACCATTCTTATTCTTAAAGATGACATCAGTATGATTATAATAATAAAAATGGATTTTACGCAATTTTTTAAATTTCATAACCGGTTGATCGCAATTTGGGAAATTCTTACGGTACTGAGGCAGAAGTTTTCCGAAAACCTTATGGCACATTAAGAGTTAAGATGCAGAATTCAAATTTAAAATTGTTGTCATCATCAGGAACTTGGAATTTTTCTTCATAAACCAACCTATGTATAATTAGATCATCGTCTGTTTTCAAAGTGATTCTAAGTTTCCATGTATTATTCAAAATTTTCAATACTGATGCTGTCAGTAACATTTATACATTGCTGTAAATAATTTCCCTTTTAAAAAAAACAACAGAAAGCAAATAAAAAATTATTACCTAGACAAGTAGGGCCAAAGAAATTTGGCTTACATCCACTTTTACATTTTCCTGAGATTTGATCACAAGAGCCGTCTTCACCACATCCTCTACTACACTCTTTAAAAGACAAAAAAATTATGAAATCTAAGATAATGATAAATAAAACACAAAGATAATCTAATATTAACCTCAGTTAGGATAAAAACACTTTCTTCTTACTCAATATAGAAAACAAGAACAAACACACATTCATTCCAAAATTCCTAAAAATGTTTTTGTAGTATTTAATTTTAAAAATCATGCCAATATCTTTGTTATAATTTTGTTTTAAAAAATGTTTTTGAAACTAATTAAAGTGTGTCATTTACCATAATCACAATTAAGCCCAAAAGACCCCTGAGTACACCCTTTAGTGCAATGTCCTGTGTCTTTAGCACATGCATTTTCAAGGCAGGTGAAGGGGCAACCTAAAAAAATTTTAAAGTAACAAAAATGACTAAAAATTAAATTTCTATCAATAAACATAACTAATTCAAATAAGTGTAAGCAAGGAGATTACATAATTTGAAATGGTATTTGTTCTAGAAACTTTTTTACTAAGCTAAATTTTCACAAAGTAAGGTATTCTCTTATAAATTCAAAAATGGGTTACAAATATAATATATATTCAAAACCTATAATGACTATTCATGTAAATCCCTTTCTTTATGGCGATGGTGCATCATCGTTGGGTTGGGTTGCATTTTCTCAAGTGTGCATGTGTTTGTATGTTTGTATGTACATATGTCATTGTGTATATGAGTACATGACTGTTTATGTGTATCTGTTTAATCAAAGTAAAAATTATAAAATGTTTATATCTAAGATTCATTGTTTACTTAGATACATTGGAAATCATTTTTAAAAAATTAAAGACAAGGCACTTTTTTTTCCATAAGCAGTAAGTAAATTATTATAAAAATTCCAGTTCTATTCAAGACTGATAAAGTATGATATAAATAAATAAAATATATAAAACCTGTATAATTTGAACTATTTAAGATAAAAATTCAAATTTTATATAGTTAAAATTATAATAACTTTTACTTAAAGTTGTAATGCTTGTAAAGAACTATATACCTCTTTGAAGCTATACCCTACTGTGCTAACTGGAAAATCTTAATAGAAAGATCAGAGAAGTTTGGTAAGGTAACCAAGAGGCCTTAAGAAAATATGTTTTTGAATTAACTACTGTTTACATTGAAAAGGGGAATCTTCCTTCACTTATGGTGGCGGCAAGAGAGCAACCAATTATAAGCAAGATTCTAATGCTCAAGACGATCAGTACCAAAAGATTTTTCTAAAAATTTTTATATATCATTAGCATTACAAAAACCTCAAATCTGAATAACCCATCTTTAAAAAAAAAACTATTTATGAGAGGCTAATGTCTATGTGCCAATAATACTGCATATTAGGACTGGACTACTTGCAACTATAAATAAAAACTTTTTTCAAAGACAAGGTTATAAATACAACACACAAAAATGATTTAAATCCATTTCCAAAATATTCCTATATTTAGTTGGTGTCAGATTAACCATGTTTCAGGTGTTACGTGTTCAGGCTAGACCTTGCTAATAGGTAAATTAATTTATTAAAACAAAGTAATTTAGCAATTTAAAATATTTTTCAAGCCTAACAGAGCTATATTAATTTCTGTTTGACTTACGTTTACAGTACATGCTGGAAAATTCTGGCTTACATCCATTAAGACAAATTCCTGTGGTATGATTGTAAGTATCATCTTTGCAGCCACCATTATATACTGAAATAAATTCATACTTTTTCTAGGTAAAAAAGTGTAGAAATTTATTATATCCTGTAAAATATATTCGCTCACTCAAATACATTTATACAGGTAATATCCATCCTTAAGCACCTAAATTTTAAAAAATGTAGTATAAAGGCACACAGAACAATTTTGTTTAAAGTCAGAATATTTTTCTTTTCGAGACAACAGGAGAATTTTTAAAATTAATATGTACTTTATCAATTAACTTGAAATTAAAGGTTGAAAAGTTTGAAATGTAAAATAGTAACTATTTCCTTAGCTATAGTCATAGTAAAACCAATTTCAATATTTTCAAGCTTTACCACATATAAAAATATGATTTCAGTTAATGTCCTTAAAAGGTCTTCTTTTTTTTTTTTTATTGACATTAAATTGACATTTAGTAAGCTGCAAAAGTTAAATGAAAAAATATTTACAAAACATTTAATGTATTTATTTAAAATTAAATTATCTTAAAAATTGCAGGGATAAAAGAGATAACAAAAATAAAACACATAAAAATTTTTTAATAGAATAGCTTACCTAAATCACAAAATGGTCCATAATGTCCATTTTTACAACCAAATTGGCAATATCCTGTAACTTCTGAACATTGGTCTTGCAGACAATTTTTTGGACAACCTTTAAATTTCAAAAAAAAATTACTATCAAATTATAATGCCTTGGTTACATTTTTCAATAATTAAAAATAATCTGAGAAATTTCACTGTACTGTTTGAGACAATGTCCAATGGCTACTTTTAGGAGAGGGCTTAGATATAATTGGTATTACCTTAGAAAAAGCTAATAATAATAACAATGTTGTTTGACCTATACATTTGCATTCGAAGTGATTATTCGCACGGTTTTCCCGTGCCTATAATTTTTAAAATTATTAGCACGGGTCGGGTCTGGTCGTCGCGCATGCGTACTCCCAGCGGTTGATAACAAAATAATAGCCAATTTCACTCGATTTAGGCTAAATTGTGCAGTAATATATTAATAGTACTAATATTTATATGTTTATAGTACTAATACTAGTTACAATTTAATGATTGATGTCTAATAAGTGATAATTGGATATAACTTTGAATAATCGCAATAACTAACAAGTTTCTCTAGACTAATGGATAATCAGCTAAAGAGATTGTGAGTGTTTTTTATTGGTTAGCGGATCGAATCCTGATAAAGCCTATTTTTTATATATTCTGTTTTTTTAAAAATTTTCTTGGTTTTTGGTTTACAACCACAGTGATAATGCTTGCAAACAGGCTTTTTTTCCAGGGACAATTTTTTTGTTATATCCCATGAGTGAGTCACTGTTACTACAAGTGTTACTACTGAACTGAAGTTACTAGTTTACGGCTAGTTACTGTTACTGTTCACTGTTATGCTTATACTTATACTCATACTCAGTTCAGTCTTACTTACTTACACTTACAGTACAGAACAGAGTACGGACTCTCACTTTTTAATTTTTTAAAAATGATGCTTTACCATCATAAAGTCTTTCACTTTAATTAATAAATGATTAATTATAAATCATTAATGATCAACTAGCGAACGGCAATATGATGAATATGCAGGTCCGCTCAGACTCAGATTCTTGCTCAAATACTATTACTATCAATATCAGTGACAGCAAAATTAGTTTACCGTGCCGTGCAAATAATTATAATGTTTGATATTTTTTG
>MUZC01001324.1:70102-89479 GCA_002072015.1 Radix auricularia
CCCACTGTCACAAACTGACACACTTTCTTACACCACACCCACCTCCCCACTGTCACAAACTAACACACTTTCTTACACCCCAACCCACCCCCTCCCCACTGTCTCAAACTGGCACACTTTCTTACAACCCAACCCTACCTCTAGAGTGTGACGTACTTAATGGACGGCCTCATGAAAAAAAGTAAGTTGAAAAACGCTAATTTTCAATAATAAAATACAGCTTTTGGGGATGGGGGTTCAAAGCTGTTTTTTTGTGGCGAAGTGTGACGAGTAAAGAGGGGGTGTAAAAAGCAATGGACTGCCCCTTATAAAGCTTATATAATTATTGTTTTATTTAACCTGTCGCCCTGGTGATTTGATAAGTTGTAGAGTACAATGGAAATACATTTGTAAAAGAAATAATCACCTATTTTAAGGCCAAGTCCCTTATATTTTGATTTTTTTTTTCATTTAAACTTTTTAAATTTTATTTATTATCTGATTGTCATAAAAGTTGGGAATTTCTCATAACTTTTTTCGGCAAAGTTTTCTGACATAGTAGTTTTAAAATGTAACACTTATTGGTTTCTTTGAATTTATTCCTTTATACTGAGATCGTTTCAACCGTGATGGGTCAGCTAGTTAACTATTTAAGGTAATTAATAAATATTCTAATTCAGAACAACACATGGAAACCAAGACTCTACTGAAAGGCCTGAAGTTGTTTTTTCTGATGATGACGCCAGCACACAGAGACTCACTACAGGTAAATAAATTTTTATAAATTATTTGTTGTTTAAAACTAGTTAGGGTACTGCAGCTAATTCTATGTTCAAACACAGAAAGTGTGCACAATTTTTCAGAATCGTAACTAAAAGAGGAATAACAGTCACAGTCGACGTTTTTCCTTAGAAGCATGTAATAAAAGGGATGATTTCAACCTATTTCTTAACAAAGTATACAACAAACAAAAAATTAGGATAGACTTGATTCAACTGTAATTAAATTGCTACCTATGTGATTATGTATATATATAATTCTCCTCATGGTCAAACCATGCCCGACACCAAGCAAGCTAACACCACCGACCAATGCCAATCAGCCACCAAGAAAAGGTAGTGTACAAGGTGGTTGGGGGGAAGGTCATCGAGACCAACGATGCACGATGCATTCAATTGAGGTCAACTACTTTGTTCTTTCAGAATAACAGAATACCATGTATTCGAAGTGTAGTGGTTATTACATTCGCCTAAAATTGCGGAAGGTCGTAGGTTCAAGACCGATCAAAGACAATACTTTTTTAATTTTTAAACATGACTTTGCAACACGGCTATTCATTCGCGTTGTTCTGATTTCTTCGTGATGTAATTTTTGTCTGTTCTCTACCCACCCCCTTAATTTCTTAGCACTATTTCTAAGCAAGTCTGCGGCGTATGCTATGACGCGGGCCGCATCTATTTCGTTTGATAATAGGATAGATCCACTTTTAGTTTTATTTTTTCATAAATAATAATTTTACAAAATCGTGATAATAAATATTGTCTTCTATACTTGTAAAAGTTTTTAGCTTTTGTTTTGTTTCTTAACAAGGAAAAAACCGTTATTAATGTTATGTAATGTTTACTCAGAAAGGTGTACTATAACATTTACAGTTAAAATGAGTCAGCCCATGATAAATCCTCTTTTACAAAATTTTAAGAAACCAATGTAATAAAATATTCCTTTTTACCATGTTTTTATTAATTTACATTCGTTCCTCTTTGTCTGTCCGCAAAATGTCAAATTTTCCAAGGTAAAATTAAACCACTTCTGATGGTTCCATAGATCTCAAAATTTTACCACAGATAGATCTTGGATGTCATAGCATCTTATCAAAATTTCAGACCGATCGAATCATCATTAAATTAAAGAACGTTTTCGTTTATTTATATGTAGTATTTGTATCCGTCTGCTTTGTTGACATCACTGTGCCACCGGAGTTCAGCCCGTGCCCACATCTCCGTGGTAGTAAAACGTCAGGCGGGCGCTTATGAGGTGTTTGGTATACAAAAAATAGAGGTAACAAACAGTTTTAAACACTTTTTTTTAATTTTCTAAAAAGAAGAAAATAAATTAAAATAAGTTCAAGTACTAACAATGTGGGGCACATGCTTCAAAATCCCATTGTAATTTAGAAATACAACACAAAGATAGTTGTTTGGTATAAAAATTAAAGAGTTATATATTAGAGGGCAAAATATATATATTAGTGAGAGAATGAGTGAACTGCATATTTAAAACCTCATAAGCTCCGCCGCACGTATTTGACTTATAATGCATCTCTGCATTTACTGTGTTTTTCAATTAATTTTTGTGGGGAGGTTGGGGGTGGGGGGTGTTAAATATTTTTAGACAATTTTAATTATAGTTTTTGAGTAAAGAAAAAAAAATATTAAAAACATTATTCTTGACTCATAGTTTAATGATTCTAATCTTATTTAATAATTTAATCTATGGGTAGCGTCGTGAGAATTGTGTGGGGAGGGGCGTAGGCCGTCCGGGGTGAATCCATCAGGGGATGACAACAAAGTATAAAATTTTACAGTGTTAGATTTTATGTTAGGAAAAAAACAAAACATTTCTTGTAATTTAACAAAAATAGTTAACTTGCAAAAAATAAATAGTACCAACCAGTGGCGTAGCTAGGGGGGGGCGGTGGGGGCGGTCCGCCCCGGGCGGCACTCATTCAAAGGGCGGCGTTTGAGGACAAATTAAATATTAAAGCCGTTTCCAGAAACTTTTCCTTTTCTTTTAAAGGGTTAAAACCATGGTGAGACAAAAGTAATCTTAATTTTGAGTTTTTATTAATGGATGCGTGCAACATTTGTTTCATTACATAGTGGTTGCTATAACTAACTCAAAACCGTTTTAAAATTTTAAATCGCCCAAAAAAGGGTAACGATTTGTTTGGAAAATTAAGTGGAATACATCACAGATGGCGCTTTTAAAAGAAAACTGCACAAAAAACAGCAACACATCACCGCTGGTCCGAAAATATGTAGATTGTAGATCTACTATTTATATCACCACGACAGTTCTAGCGTGGAATTTCGACATTCACAGAATGATGCGCTAACAAGTACCTACATGACATGGTGGTCAAATAATGAGTTTAACTTCCAAGTAGTAAATAATATTTCTGTTTCAAGTTTCATGAAATCATTGTAAGATAACTTATTAAAAATTTAATTTACTTTGTTTTTATTGCATTAACGTAGCACATATAGCTTTTGTTTTTCATCGAACATGAACGGTTATTCATTTTTTCCTTTAACACCATAATAACACAAATAATTCCTAAAAATAAATACTTGAAAACTTCAAGAGTGTTGGGAAAATTGACAAATAAGTAACTAGTAAAACGAAATCGGATGCTGGAATTTTATTCAGTTCAATACAATCTTTGTCTTTTCTATGATATCTCAATTTATGGGAACCCGTCTTTTTTAAATTAATGCAACTATGCAAACAAAGCAAACCCATTTTATGGAGCAAAGATTTGTGCTAATACAGAGCGCTGTTACAGAGAGTTGGAGCCATTTAGTGTACAATTAGTTAGAAGGAGAAAGATCTGAGTGGGGAAATTTCAGAAGACGTGTTTTTATCTCTAGAGCAAGAAGTACAACGAGAAATGTTTTATCCATAGATGTAATTATAAAAGAAAATAAAACAACGCGGTGATGAGTTACATGTCCTTGCAAGAAAATATTTGGATATTTACCAGTATAATACCATATAGCCTACTAAATGAAGAATTTGAATATCAAAAATGTTTCTTTATTTCCATTGATAAAGAATTGTTTGAGATTAAAACAGAAAGGATTCAGGTTTTTATGGCAGTACACGTGGCCTGTCTTAGCTTGACGGGGCCCTATGCAACTTAGTATGCGAAAAGGATTGTGAGTGCCCCTGTTTGAAGAGAGATATTGTATTAATAAGGAAATTATGTGAAAACTAAGATAGGATGGGCCTATGAAATTTTGGGGCCCTCTGCGACCGCATAGGTTGCAGGAGCCCAAGACCAGCCCTGGTTGTACCTACACTGCAAGAAGAGACATTATGTTTTTAAAAAACGGGTGGGGGGATGAATCCCCCCTTTTGATATATTAAAATATATTCAACAGTAAATATTGGAAAATTCTTTACCCAACATTATAATTTTGCTAAGAATGTTTTCAACAATTGCAATGAGTGTATCTAGTTGGGAAAGGAGCTTTTCCAACCTGAAGTTGATAAAAAAAATTATATTCGCTCAACAATAAGCGATTTAAGGCTACGCAATCTTGCAATATGTCTATAGATCAAGATATTACAAATAATTTATATTTTTTAACATAATACATTATTTTTCTACTATGAAAGTTAGATAAGTAAGTATATATAGATAATAAATGTTTATATACTAATGTAGATATACAATTTCGTTTTTATTTTTAAAAATCTTATAAATCTATTTATAAACAAAAAGTAAAAGCATATTAATTGTTAATGATTTTTGGTGTAAAATTTGGAATATCTTTTGTTTCATTGGGTAGGTGGGGGAGCGAATCTTATAAATTTCTTGTGGCCTTCGAAAAATTATTTTGTATTTTATGTTTTAATTAAAGGTAAATCCTCTTATATGGCAGCTTTTTTTACTACTTACATAAATAGGGCGTGCAATGGTAAAATTGTTCCCCACCTTTTACAATCTACTTTGTTTCAATTACAATTATTTATTCAAGTTTATAAAAACCATCATATGATTGACTTAAGGGGCCGTTCATAAATGACGTCAGGTGATTTCGGCTGATTTTTCACCCCCTGCCCCCTCATCACACGGCGTCATGAAAAGAAAACTTAGACCCCTTCCTCAATGTCACGTGACAGAGACCAAACCCCCCCCCCCCAAGCAAGCGGTATTTGCTATTTGAAAACCAGGGTGTTTAAAATAAAAAAAAGTGTTTGTCATATAAATATGTTTTTAGTGTAAGGCTGCACTCTAATATCGTAACAAGCGTGAAACCACGTAAAACTTCATTGTGATTAATGGTATATTTAAGTGAAACTTTTATTTAAAGTTACGCGTTTTGAATGACGTAATACGTGTGTTGCCTCCCCCCCCCCCAATAAAAAATGGTGCGTGACGTCATTTATGGGCGGCCTCTAAAAGGGCGGCATATTAAAGACCGCCCCGGACGGCAAAAGCTCTAGCTACGCCACTGGTACCAACACCCTAATAAAATTCAAAATTCAAACAAATAAGGAAGAAATGAAAAGAAACAGTCGCAGCAGAAACATTTTTAAATGGCTAAAAATGAACGAGTTATTTGAATTTTGACTTACCGATAGCAGGTGAATCCCACTTCACTTTTTCCTCCATCGCTGGGGTGTGGGTGAAGTACGGTATTTCTTCCCCCCCACCCCAAAAAAGGGGTTTTCTTTATTGTTGCTTTTTTAGAGAGAAAATTATTAATTAAGTTTTTTAGTTAATATTTTCTTTTATTTTTATTGTTTAAAGGTGTGCAAGCATAAATTTGCATATTTATATACAAGTTCTCTACATATAGTCTTCCGGTTTCGGCGATCATATCGCGGCTTCCGCTTTTTTGTGGTTACGAACGCGTGGCCATAAAGAATATTATTACGCGTTATTCCATACTTTTTAATAATTTTTTAAAACTTTCCTTTTTATGGGTAACGAATTGTTTTCTCTCTTTGAAATGAATAAGTTATAAAGAAAAAATATGTATTATTATTATTTGCTCATTGAAAAGCAGCAAAATATTTAGCTCTGTGCACGTGTTTTGTGTTGCCCATTGTGTTACGTCCTTTTCTTTACCCTGAGCCTGTAGGTGGAAAAAAAAACATTTTTTTAGAGTTCTAAAATTGGACTTATTCTGAACGTAAGCATTCTTCGAAATCACTGAAATATTCCTTTATTAATTTGGTTCTGCCTATCGGATGGCGTCATTGCTGAGATCAGTTAGGTTTGCAAGAAAGATAAATTTTTCATGGATGTCTTTATGTGCACCTGACTGATGTTGTAGGGCTGAAGAGAGTTTGTCAATGATTACCAGAAATACCGTTTCGGTGATGTCTTTATTTTCTTTTTTCCTTGGACTTTACCGTTCCTTCATCTTTAAAATAATCAAATTAAGAATGGTAACTATTAAACTCAATGAGGACTTCAAATGCATGGCTGAATTCAAAGATATTCTCGGCTCTTGAAGAAACACAATCTTCTTCTGGAATCTTTATAAAATTATTTCCCAAATTTAAAGTAAAATTGTTCAAAATTCTTCCAACATCCTTCTGCTTCAATTCAACAGGCATATGGCTGATTTTCAATAGTTACTAATTCTATCAGTGCTGCAATAGTCTCATGATATAATTAATTAACAGACCTTACAGCATCATGTCTGGCTGACAATCCTGTGTCAAACAATGATTTGATAACAGGTATCAATTTCATGTGTTTTTGAGGTACCTGTAAACAATAAGTAGATGCAAAAAGCCAAGTATGAATATTTTGCAAAGGACAAAACCAATCTGTCTGCAGCATGACGACCTACGGCATTTTCACAACCAAATAAAGGGAAAGAGCACGACACATAATGAGCAGCGCTGTGCTATTTACAAAGATTTGTACTTTCTACTCATATTTGCAGCACTGCTTGAGCCTTTCAAAGAATTTTCAGGGATTCATACAAACGTTTGCATATTTTAATTGTACACTATAATAACTTTATAATAATTTTAGGCCCCTGGCCATAGCCCGCTCAGCTCACCCCTTTTAATGCGACCTAGGGGGATGGGTCACGCATCTGTGACGATGTGTGACGAGATAGGGTTTTTTTTTTAATGTGATGACACATAACGCATAACTTCAAATAAAAGTTCCACTTATTGTTTCCAATTTATTTAAATAAGTTTTCAATGACTTCACGCCTTTTACGAAATTTAGATGACAAAAAATAATGCTAATTGTTATTTAGAAATACCGCTTTTGGGGAGGGGGGGTCAAAGTTTTGTGACATTAAAGTGGAAAAAGGGGTGGGGTCTAAGTTTTTGTGACAAATTATGATGCGGGGGAGGGTGGGATCAAATTTGGCAACCTAAAGAGGCGTCATTTATAGACTGCCCATTAAGTCATGAAGGGGTGTCACCATGAGCTACCGCCGCGGGTCATAACAAACCTAGTAATGCCTCTGATTAGAAATTCTATTTCTTATATTCTTCTTTTGTTAATTCCTAAGATGATTCTTACAGTTCTACATATTTCTTATATTCTATTTTTGTTTATGTTATTCTAAAGATGATCCTTACAGTTCTACATGCGCTAACACAAAACAGTGCAGAAAATGGACTGACTGTTGAGGCCTGTGCTGAGATATTTTGGCCGATCTTCTTTTCACTTCCCCCAGACTGTCCGGAGGAGGAGACTGCGAACAAAAAGAAACAATTTTTGGACCTCACCAGAGTTTTGGTGCATTACAATGATTACCTCTTTGCGGTAAATGTTTGTGAAATTTAGTGCGTTTAAAAAAAGTTAGATGGTCTAAATTAAATGTACATAATCTTTACCAAAAAAAGGGAAAGCCATGACTGGCTCATTCATCACTAATTCTCCAACTTCCCGTGTAGGTAGAAGCATGAAACCTTGGGAAGTTGTTGATTACCCCCTCATGACGAAAATTGGCGAACAAAGAATTTTAAAAATCTCGCTCATGTGGGGCCGGGGACAAAAAAAACATTTTTTTCCTTATTTGGGCTCTTTCAAATTGAAAATCACCAATTTTCATATTTCCTGTGTAGCCTGTGTAGGTAGAAGCATGAAACTTTTGAAATTTTAAGTACGTGCTCTCGACGATAATTAAAGGGGAAAAAAGTTAAATTTGCAACTCATGGGGGCCAGGGCTCAAAAAATGTTTTTTTCCTTATATGAGCTATATAAAAATTTGAAAATCGCTAATTCTCCTATTTCCCGTAAAAGTAGAAGTATGAAACTTTGGGAAGTTTTTGGGTGCCCTCTCACGACGATAATTGGCAAAAAAGAATTTTGAAGTTCACACTCATGGGGGCCGGGACCCCAAAAAACGTTATTTTCATATATAAGCTATATTCTAAATAAAAATAAATAATTCTTCTATTTCCCGTGCAGGTAAAAGCATGAAACTTTGTAAATTTATTGACTATATGCTTCCGACGATAATTGGCAAAAGAGAGTATTAAAATTCGCTCAAAAAATGTTTTTTTCATTACATGGGCTATACAAAAAATTGAAAATAACTATTTCCCGAGTAGGTAGACTCATGAAACGTTGAAGACTTGATAAATACACTTTCACTATGCTAGCAGGTGAAATATTATTTACAATATCTCTTAATTGGGGACCGTGGGCCCTAATTTAAAAACGGAAAATGACTAATTCTCCCAAAATAATTTAGGTAGAAACATGAAACTTTAGAAAGCAGTTGAGTACAATATCCCGATGATAATTTGCGATAGAGAATATTTTATTCCCACTCATAGGGGTACGGGGGTAAAAAAATAATGGGATCCCCAAAAAGTTTCTTTTCTTATAGGAGCTATTTACAAATTCAAATAATTAATTCTCCTATTTCCCGTATAGGTAGAGGCATGAAACTTTGTAAAATTTTCGATTACTTGCTTCCGATGATAATTGGCAAAAGAGAAAGTTAAATTTCCAATAAATGGGGGCTGGGACCCCATAAACGTTTTTTTTTTTTACACTATATTAGCTATTTAAAAATCAATAATTCTCCTATTTGCCATATAGGTAGAAGCATGAAATTTTTGAAATTTTCAGAGTTACGGCTTCCGACGATATTGGTAAAAAAAAGGTTAAAATTCACTCTAATTGGGGGCCGGGGCCCCAATTATATTTTTCTTATATTAAAAACCGACTTATCACTAACTCTCCGATTTTGCGTGTAGTTAGGAGCATGAAACTTTGGGTAAATGTTAAGTACCTCTCACGACGAATGTTGGTGTAAAAGAATTTTGAGATACACACTCATGTGGGCCGGGGCCCCAAAAAACTTTATTTCTTATATGAGCTTTATAAAAATTGAAAATCACTAATCCTCCTATTTCTCGAGTAGGTAGACTCGTGAAACGGTGGGGGTTTGTTAAATACTCTTCCACGATGGCAGCAGGTGAAAAATATTAAAATATATTCCTTCATTGCGCCAGAGGCCAAAATATAATTTTTTATGCACACACTCATCACTAATTCTCCAAATTTAAAATATCTCTTACTGTGGCCGGGTGGGCCATATGTAGTTTTTTTCCCTAATATAAACTGTATAAAATCTTAACATCAATAATTCTCCCTTTCCTTATGTGGTTAGAAGCATGAAACTTTCATCATCATCATTATCTGTGGCGCTACCGCCCATGTAGGGCCTTGGCTTGCTCCACCACATCCTTCCATTCAGATCGATTAATGGCTTTCTTTCTTCATGCTCGAACCCCGGAAGGTGTAGGTCCATTTCTACATCATCGATCCATCTCAGTTTTGGGCGACCAGTAAGTCGTCTGCCTCCTGGTTTTTGCCTGTAAATGATTTTTGCTGCTCTATATTATTGCATCCTTTCAAAAAGCCCATCCCAGCGTAGTGTTCCCTTTTTGAAACATGTGACTATGGGTGGGTCTTTGTACACATGTTATAGTTCTTGATTTGTGCGAATTCTCCAGATATTATTTTCACAGGGCCATAAATCATAAACCATCCGGAGTATTTTTTTCTCCCAGATATTGAGTAGGTCCTTTGCCTTTTTGTTCAGGGTCAGGGTAAGTTACTACCGGACTTATAATAGTGGTGTATATTATTTTCTTTGTTCTCTTTGAGAGTTTTTTGCTCCTTAGAAGTTTTTGTAAGCTGAAGTAGGAGCGGTTACCTGCTGTTAACTTTTCTTTCACCTCCGAAATTATCTCATTGTGTTCGTTTATAGTGCCCTTACATATTTGAAGCTAGTAACTCTCTTAAATTTGTGTCTGTTTATAATGATTTTATCATCAGTATTGGTGTTTCGTGACATAATCATAAATTTTGTCTTTGGTTCGTTTATAACGAGACCAACTTCGGTAGACGCATATTCGAGTTCCTTGAAAGCCTTATCTATGCCATTCCTGTTTCTTGACAGTAGCGCTATATCGTCTGCATATTCCAGGTATTGAAGCGGTTGACTATACAAGATCCCTGGTGGTCTTTGTTCTGTTATGTCTCTCAGTAAATTGTTATTTATGGTTTCTCTGGAACTAACATTTATGTGTCTAATGATTTTCTCTAGTGTGTTGTTGAACAGCATACATGATAGTGAGTCTTCTTGTCTGAAACCACGGTCAACTATGAAAATCCTTGAGTAATCTCCCTGTAACTTGACTCTACTTTTGAAATTTGCCATTGTCATATATGAGCCGAGTTAGTTTATTTGGCACTCAAAGTTCCTGTTATGCTTTGTATAGGTAATTCCTATTTATGCTATCATATGCAGCTTTGTAGTCGATATACAGTTGATGTATGTCGATCTTATATTCATAGCATTTCTCAAGGAGACATCTTATAGTAAAAATATGATCTGTGGTTGATCTGTTCTGTCGAAATCCACATTGAGAGTCCCCTAGTATCGATTCACTATACTTTTCAAGTTTTCTTGCAATGAGCTTTGTGAGGATTTTATACATCACATTGAGGAGTGATATTCCTCTATAGTTAGAGCAGGTTAACTTAGATCCTTTTTTGTGAATTGGGACTAAGAGTGCTGTGTACCATTCGGTTGGCATTTTCTCCTCCTGCCAGATTCTGGATATAAGTTCGTGTATTTTCTAATGTAGCTCGGTACCTCCTTGTTTTATCAATTCCCCAGATATGAGGTCTATTCCTGGGGCTTTGTTATTTGTCATGGAGGATATTACTTCTTTTATTTCATTTAGAGTTGGTTGGTTTACCAGAGGGGCCGGTCCTCGTTTTATCAATTCCCCAGAGATGAGGTCAATTCCTGGGGCTTTTTTATTTGTCATGGAGGATATTACTTCTTTTATTTCATTTAGAGTTGGTTGGTTTACCAGAGGGTCCGGTCCTCATTGTTTTATCAATTCCCCAGAGATGAAGTCAATTCCTGGAGGTTAGTTATTTTTCATGGAGAATATTACTTCTTTTATTTCATTTAGAGTTGGTTGGTTTATCAGAGGGTCCGGTCCTCCTTGTTTTATCAATTCCCCAGAGATGTCAATTCCTGGGGCTTAGTTATTTTTCAAGGAGAATATTACTTCTTTTATTTCATTTAGAGTTGGTTGGTTTACCAGAGGGTCCGGTCCTCCTTGTTTTATCAATTCCCCAAGGATGAGGTCAATTCCTGGGGCTTAGTTATTTTTCATGGAGAATATTACTTCTTTTATTATATTTAGGGTTGGTTGGTTTACCAGTGGGTCCGGTCCTCTTGGTTTTATCAATTCCTCAGAGATGAGGTCTATTCCTGGAGCTTTGTTACTTTTCATGGAGGATGCTACTTCTTTTATTTCATTTAGAGTTGTTTGGTTTACCAGAGAGTCATGTCCTCCTTGCGGTGGTATGTAATCCTCATAGATAATTCCATCTGGTCCATTTAGCAATGCCTCAAAGTTTTGTGCCCATGCCTGTAATACTCTGCTGCTCTCTGTTATCAATTCTCCCATCATATTTTCACACATGTGAGATCTTGCTTGAAATCCATTCTTTTCCTGCCTTATTTTTAGGTAAATTTGCCAATTCTTCTAGCTCAACTATTTTTTATTTTTCCCAGATCCCTTTTTTTCTTTCTACAGGGTATGCTGGCTAGCCTTCTTGCTTCATTATATTTTTGCCGTGTCCCTTTCGTCTCCCTTTGCAGCATTGTTAGTCTCGCCTTGTTCCTTTCTTCTATGAGTTCTTTTCATTCTGCGTCATACCATCCTGTTCTTCTTACAATAGTTTTAATTCCAACTGTTTCCTCTCTTACATTTTTAACTACCTGCTTCATCTTTTCCCACTGATGGTTTATAGTTGCGTCGCTGATTGCTTCTCTTTTATATGCTTTTAATTGAGTTTCGATCTTCTGTTGATATTCATCTGTAATTTTTGAGGCTCTACACAGTTTCTGACTGTCATACTGTTTTTATTTTTTTATTTCGCTTGTTATATATGCTACTAATTCTTCGTTTAAATTTGATCCTGACCAAAATATGGTCTTGTCTATGTCCGCCCCTCTACAACTTTTGACATCTAATATGTCATGCCTCCGGTCAATAAGTACGTGATCTAATTGATTACAAGTAAATCCATCCGGAGATATCCATGCCATTTTTTGTATTTGCTTATGTTGGAAAATTGTGCTACTGACTGTCATACCTTTACCGATGACAAAGTCTATAAGTGTCATTCCGTTGTCATTGCTCTCATCATGTAGACTTTCCTTTCCGATTGTTGGTCTGTAGGGTAGTTCTTTTCCAATTTTTGCATTAAAGTCCCCAAGGACTATTTTCTTGTCATGGCGTGGTGCTTCATCATATACTCTCTTCAGAGTCTCATAGAAAGCTTCTTTCGTGTTTTCATCTGCATCTTCGGTTGGAGCATGTGCACAGATTAATGTGATATTAAAGAACTTTCCTCTGATTCTTATAGAGCACAATCTTTCATTCACAGGCTTAAATGCAATTACTGTATTCACTGCCTCTCTCTTTATTGCAAATCCTGTTCCTAAGGTATTTGATGTGTTTCCACTGTAAAATGTTGTATACTCCTTAGTACTTAGGATATCAGAGTCTCTCCATCTTATATTCTTCAGTGCTGCGATAGCTATTCTATATCTTAGCAGTTCCTCACTGAGGCGGGCCAGGGCACCTGCTCTATAAAGGCTAAGTACGATCCAAATGGCTATTTGAATCTCATGTTTGTGGACAGGCATGGGTCGTAATCCAGTGTGATCAATCCGAATTTCATTTTGTGGTTTCGTTTTCGTAACAGTTGTTTTTGTCAGCCCTGTGCACAACCTTCTGGAGGACTGCCCCTTGTAGTTCTCAGGATAGCTGCCTTTGTTCGGGTTGGGTCCCTAGCCTATGTGGATCCCTACACTTCCTGCTAGGCAGCAGGTTCTGATTTTTGTCCGCCCCGGGTATTTTATTTTTCCGGTACCCTCAATATCTGGTGGGCTTTCCCATAACCACCACCTGTGGAGGCGCTCGATTTGAGATCAGTATCTCCACACGAGTTCATGAAACTTTGGGAAGTTGCTTAGTACAATCTCACAATGAAAGTTGGTGAAAGAGAATGGTACTTTCCAATTCATTGGGGGCCGGGGGCCAAAATATAGCTTTTTCTTATATTAAAAACCGACTCATCACAAATTCCACATTTCATCGTGTAGGTAAAAACTGAAAACTTGTGGAAGTTGTTAGGTACCTTCTCACAATGAAAATTGGCGTAATATAATTTTAAAATTCACACTATTTGGGGTCGGGGCCTCAAAAACGTATTTTTCCTAATATTTGCTATATACAAACTGAAAAGCACTTTTTTCCAATTTCCTAAATAGGTAAACGCATGAAACGTTTGGGGTTTGTTAAATACTCTTCCACGATGGCAGCAGGTGAAAAAATATTTAAAATATATCCCTTCATGGCGCCAGAGGCCAAAATATAATTTTTTTATGCACACACTCATCACTAATTCTCCAACTTTCCTCAGCAAAGAGCGGGGAAATTGCTAGTTTAATTATAATGCCCTTTTTAAAAGCAACATATATGAGAATACTATTTCGACACCTTTCCGTTTCGCGAGACGATGGTGCATCACCGTTGGGTTGCATTTTCTCGAGTGGCTGTGTAGTCCTAACCCTTGAGTGACAGTCTTTTCCAAAGTTTTACACACGAGTTCTGTGCTTCCAAATGTTTTGGCCTTTCTCTTAGTTCTTCTGACTGCAGTCTCTTCCATTCCTCACTCCTCGGCTACCATGACGCCCTCTTTGACAACTGTGTGCAACGTAAATCGGTCTTCTGCCTTACACCTCCAGTCACTTGTATGTATTTTGACAGCTTTCATGTCTCTTTGACAGTTATCGTTAAATGGCGGACGTGGGTGAGCTGTTTTCATCTTTCCCAAAGCAAGTTCACCATATAGGAGGTCTTAAGATGTATAGGTGGTCCATGTCTCTCTCCCTTATAGTAGTTTACTGATGACATAAGCTTAAGAATGACGCATATACCAAAAACTGTTAAACTATTTTGTTCCAAAATGATAAATAAGAAAATTCAAGAATAGAAAAATTGGGGGAAATATCTGTTCCAAATATCTGGGGGAGGGCGTTTCAGATGTAGTAAGAAGAGTGCTGGTGTATAATCTTGGTGACCTTAGCAAGTAAATCAATGTTGATTCTGGTATAACTAGGGTTACCAGATAAATTGCTTAATTGCCCAACGTCAACTAATATAGACATGCATTCTATTCTCCGTGATGAGGCGGAGCTGGCGGTGCGAAAACTGAAAAGAGGAAATCTACTGGAGCAGACAACATCCCAGGTGAACTGATTCAGGCAGGAAGTGACCCAATAATAAACGTACTAACCAACATGTGCAACAATCTCAGGCAGACAGGAGAATGGCCAACACACTGGACTCCATTGCTGGCTATAACGCTACAAAAGATGGGTAATCTACAGTTGTGTCAGAACTACAATACAATCAGTCTGATTAGTTACCCCAGAAAAGTCATTCTTATGGTAATACTAAACAGACTGAAACCACAAGCAGAGCAAATCATTGCAGAAGAACATGCAGGCTTCATAGCAGGAAGGAGCACAAGGGAGCATATCTTCAACCTTCGAGTGCTCTGTGAAAAACATATCCAACACCAGAGAGACCTCTTTCATGTCTTCATAAACTTTAAACAGGCGATCGACAGAGTGTGGCATGCGTAACTGTGAGCAACTATGCACAAATTCGATATTAATGCCAATCTCATTGCTGTGATCAAGAAACTGTACAACAGAGCACCCAGCGCAGTACTCTACAACAGCAAGCTGGGAGATTGGTTCAAGACCACTGTTGGTGTCAGACAAGGGTGTTTACTCTCACATCCTCTTCAACCTTTCCTTGAAAGAATTATGACAGCTATGCTAGAAAACCATGTCGGAATGGTCAGCATCGGAGGGAGAAGTATATATAACCTACGCTTCGCCAATGACTTAGAGAAAAAAATCAAAGGCTTATGGCATGGAAATCAATGCAGAGAAAACCAAGTTCATTGCAAACAATAAATTCACAAGTGAAATCGTGATAAACGAGCAAAAGCTTGAGGAGGTCCCTACCTTTAAATATCTAGGGGCTATAATATCCGATGAAGGCTAAAAGCCAAAAATTCTTGCCAGAATGGCCCAAAAAAACTGCAGCATTAAGCAAACTTAAACACATCTGGCAAAGCAAGGAGCTCTCCCTGAGATCAAAGAACTGACTAAAGCCCTCTTTGGCGATGTCAGTCTTCCTGTATGGTTGTGAGGCTTGGACGCTCACCACAGAACTCCAAAAAATAATTAATGCGCTAGAGATGAGATGTTTTCGAAAGATGCTAAACATCTACATAGCGCACATCACGAACGAAGCGGTCCGCGATAAAATAAGTGATGTCATTGGCCCTTACGAGGACCTTTTCACCTCAATTAGAAAGTGGAAATTACGATGGTACTGACACGTGACAAGATCTGGAGGTCTCTCAAAGACGATATTGCAAGGCACAGTCCAGGGAAGATGAAAAAGAGGCAGACAAAGAAAGATTTGGGAGGACAATATCAAAGAGTGAACCGGCCTGTCATTTAGCGATTCCCAGAAGGCAGCTCAGAACCCTGACACATGGCATGAGGTAGTGTGCAGCTTAAAAAGTGCTCCAACAACCCAGTGTTGGGTTAAGGGACAGTTCAGTTCAGTACCAGATAAACGAACACCAAAATGAGGACATATTAAAATAAATAGAAGAACGATAAAGGGGACATTTTCAATATTTTACTTGAGTCGTCCTAGATAAAACTCACATTCACTGCAATTCTACTTTAAATTTTAAAAGTTGTCACTTTTCATACAAGAGTTTTTCAAAAAAAAAATCATTTTTGTCTTGTAAAAAGATTTTAAGATTGCAATATTGGTCAAACAATTGCACATCGTCTTTGATAATACCCCTTTCTTTCAGATATAATATGCATTAAAAGAGGTCATCAAATTTACTGTATTTGAGTTGATCTAAGTACATCCGATTAAAGAGTTGAGATTCATCAAAAGGTTTTGAACTACTATTCTAAGGCTTACTTAATACACCAACTTAATATCTGCCATAAAATTATTATACGCTTTTTCGCGACCATTTTACTTAAGTCTTCTTAACAACTCCCTGACTTTCAATGAAATCAATGTCTCCTCCAATCTGTTTTTAAAAACTTCCAAGGTTGGGTGAAGACGGCTAATAACCTCTGATAACAATATTTCTTCTCTTTCAATTAGAGCAATTATTTTCAACCTAGATCTTCCTTTTTTTGTCCTTGTCTATGTTCTTAAGTTTGATATCTAACAGAAATAGGCATAATCTATGTTTCTGGTGTTTTTTAATGTAAACATACGATGTGCATAACAGTCGTGACAACGATGCATCAAAATTATTATACAAAACTTGAGAAAATGTAAGAAAAGCTGGACATTTTTAGCGATTTTGGCTTTGCCTGCTGCACGTAGGACATCGAGCTTAAAAGACTAAACAGAAAGACGTATGCTCATTTTGCAGTACAACTGGCAACCCTCATTAAAACTAACTTAAAAAAAAGAACTGCAGTTAATTCAGGACATTAAAACTTACAAGTTCATGACCTGGTAATAAATTTTATTTAATGCCAAACTATAAAAAGTACATATTATGTAATTTTAATAAATCCTAAATGTCTAGTGAAATGATGCCATCTCTTTAATTTCACAGATCACCCCTGAAATACTCAGTCAACTGAGACAAGTGAATAAAACAGGATCGCCCCCCTTGGAAGTAAGTAGCAATCATAACAAAAAAACTTTGACAGTAATTTTGTTCCACTTGAGTTGTAACTCCCTAAGATTGTAAATATTACTGATAAAGAAATAATAACTAATTTCATATTCTTTAAAAGCAATTAACATATAAAGTACGTGTGCTTAATATTTAAGGTAAATGCTAGAATGTTTTTATTTGTTATAATTTTATTTTTGTTTGCGTGTTAAGTGTTTTTGTTTTGTTTTTGTTTTTTATTTGGAAATGACGTTTTAATAACTCCAGCTGTATAGTTACCCTTTTAAAGATTTTTTTTTTCATTTCAGTTATAACATCTTTGGTTCTCTTAAGATTTATCCCATAGAAGGTGTGTTTTTCTCCACGTATTCTTTCTTTGCATCTCTTGTTTTATTCCCCCTGTGTGTTTGCACATTATACGTTTGTAGCTCTCCTTTGTCGTAATATCAAGTGTCTTCTATCAAACACCACTTGGTCATTTGATGGTCATTTACATTGTTGGTGGTGATATCTAGTGTCATCTATCAAATACCACTTGGTCATTGGTTGGTCATTTACATTGAAATTTAAAAAAAAAACACAATCGGTGGAGCGTTCGTAGTATGATTCATTAAGGATGTTTGTTTGGAAATGTTACGTGAAACTGCGTCAAACAAAGTGGCACAGGAACTCTCAAATGTCTGTCTTTGAGTGCGCAGATAGCTGAAAAGACCGATCCTGGCACGGAAGGTTCGGGAATAGAAGGGACAAGGGACGAGTAGGACGTCTCCAGGAGGGTTGGTAGAAATGGCCTTTCGGGCTTGCTTCGTCTTATCTGTGACGGTGATCCTGTTTTCCTCGCATGTGCTGGCATCTTCGTTGATGGATTTGCGCCTGGTGGACCGGTCCATTGCAGCTCTTTCCTACCTGTCTGCAAACGCTTACAGAGAGGCTTTCAAGGTGTCTTTAATTTGTTTATTGTATTCACAATGAGACAGCTGGCCATCCTGGAGCTCGCCATAGAAGAGTCTCTTTGGTATTTTCTCGTCTGGCATTCGGACAACGTGCCTGACCTGCGTATCTGTGACTGGATCATGAGGCTGAAGATGCTGGGGAAACCTGCTTTGGTCAGTACCCCTTGTGTCTAGAATTTTGTCCTGCCACTTTATGCTGAGGATCTTCCTGAGGCTTGTTGTGTGAAAGTGGATCAGGTGAACTCTTAAATGACACAATAAATCAATGCCTCGACGATATGGCAGGTAATATTGAAGCGCATAAAATAGAACAGCTCAAAAGTTATGGCTTAGTACTCTTCACTGTTTTGTTCACCGTAAAAGTTTAGCCACCGAACAAGTGTAATCGAAAACAGCTTTTACTGCATGCCGATGTGTAATAATTGTCTTGGGCAAACGTCCTGTCCTGAATTGCGAAGAGAACTCGACCAAATTTTTTAAATTAAAAAATGCATTGGCATCAAGTATTTCGAAATGTGAATTTGACTGCTAAGTCGGCTTACGTGGCTGATGTCTTTGCCGTTTTAAATTAGTTCAATATCTCCATACAACGAAGGATGGCTTCATGCGTTAAAAATGCAGAAAAGAAAGCCAGATGCATTTGAGAGTCAAGTATCAGAAGATTGTTTGTAAATGTTTCGCACTTTAGCCAAATTTATCAATAATGCATGGCAGAATTTGAGTTTGATGTTCCATCTTAACAAAAATTCATCATTAGTTTGTGTATTTGACAAAAATCATAGACCGTTTCGAATTCTACTTCCCTCGGAAAGGTACTTGAGTTATACGAAATCCATTTATTGCATAGGAGGTCGATTTGTCTGTAACCTTGTAAAATAAATTCTTGGAATAAACTGCGTATGAAGGTTTTTAAATGAATTTCGGTACTACTGTCTCTGGTATATCATTTCGGCCACACAAGAGTATAAAATATCCCTAACTTGTCGAAATAGCTCTCAACCATCTTGTTCAATTTCCTTCATCTTTCTCAGTGGTGCCAAAAAAAGTTGTTGTTTTTTTTTACCAATGTAAGTCTTCTGAAGTCAAAAACTAGCCAACGGACCCTTCCCCTCCCCCAAACTAAAAACAAATCAACATAAATTTATTGTACACAAAATTACAAATAAATAAAAAAACAATTTTTTATTTTTAGTTAGGAAGTATGTATTTAACTAATTAAAAATCTTAAAACTACAATGACTTGAATGAACGTGATGAGGATTTATGAGTTTATTTATTACAGACTAACTTTTTTTGAGTAGCAACCATAAAACCGAATCTCTAGACGGTCTCTATGTTTTGTGACGCTGAATAGGTGTTCTAAAACAGGGG
>MUZC01001325.1:2191-12735 GCA_002072015.1 Radix auricularia
TTGGTACACCAAAGATATGGTTGGTACACCAAAGATATGGTTGGTAAATCAAAGATATGGTTGGTACACCAAAGATATGGTTGGTACTCATAGCTAAGATTGGTACACCAAAGATATGGTTGGTACTCATAGCTAAGATTGGTAAACCAAAGATATGTTTTGTACTCATAGCTAAGATTGGTACACCAAAGATATGGTTGGTACTCATAGCTAAGATTGGTACACCAAAGATATGTTTAGTACTCATAACTTAAATTGGTACACCAAAGATATGGTTGGTACTCATAGCTAAGATTGGTACACCAAAGATATGGTTGGTACACCAAAGATATAGTTGGTACACCAAAGATATGGTTGGTACACCAAAGATATGGTTGGTACACCAAAGATATAGTTGGTACACCAAAGATATGGTTGGTACACCAAAAATATTGTTGGTACACCAAAGATATGGTTGGTACACCAAAGATATTGTTGGTACACCAAATATGTGGTTGGTACACCAAAGATTTTGTTGGTACACATAGCTAAGATAGGTATAACAAAGATATGGTTTGTACACATAGATACGTTACGTACACATTTGTACATCAAGGATAAGTTTAGTTTTTTGTGAGACTAACTCACTGTTAATCTAGAAATACAAGCATTCAGGAATTCAGTCCAATCTTTGTGTATGTCTATTCTTGTCTTGTATTGTTCCCCATGAAAAACTGCAGGCAATAATCATTTTAGGACAAGTGAAAGTCGAGTGACAGGAAGTAGCGGATGGTTGAATATAAATAATTAAGCAAGTTTTAAAAAGGAAATAAATAAAAAAAACAAAAATTCAACTCAAGGTTGGTTTATTTGTAACGTACGTGACATATTATTTATTTTTAACAAATTTAAATTGACAAAAAGACGGGAGACAAAGAAAAAAAATCTCCAATTTTAAAATACATTGCTTGGGCAATAGGTATCTACTTCAAAAGTATTGTTAGGACTATCTCTATTCCAATGAGAGAAGCCCCATGTGTTCCAGGCTTGACACGCATATGTCCCGCGGTCTAAATGCCAAACGCCTTTTATTACCAATCTTCGCCCTTTGAAATAGAAACCGTACTTTGAGGAGGTCTCCGTGACGTTGTTGCCGTTGGGCACATGCCAGACGTAGTTAATCTTCTGAAACGGAACGCTGAAATAAAAAAAAATTAGCACGGGGTTAGGCTCCTGCAGTGATGTACGGTGTTATTAAGTGATGCCACCTTTAGTTCATAACACATGTTGCCCAGTTGTTCTGTTTTGTAAGTACGACTGTTAATGAGAATTTCAGGCATAAACCTCGACGTATGCCTGCAGGGCCGCCGTTAGAAATGTTTGGGCCCCTGAAAACTGCGTATATGTAGGAGCCTTTGGGCTCCACTTCGTGCTTAAGCCTTTTATCAGGTCCCCATAGGACAAAAACCATTTAATCAATGCAATGATTTGGCGTAACATCTGAGTATTTTTTAAATACGTTCTAGCCTAGCTATTAATAATTTATAATAATCCCTTTTCAGACCATGACGACCTACGGGGCAAGTGAAGTAGCGTTCACGAGTTTCATTTAGCCACCTCAAGTGAGCAAGGGATTGTTTGGCTAGCACGATGCCCCGGTTGCCTTGCCAGCACCGAGTTTGGAGCCCGTGAATCTCTTTTGCCTTGGTATGACAGTCCAGCACGCTACAGCTAGACAACCGTGCCCCGGCCTAACTGTTAGGGTTATCTAAATGGTGTGAAATCAGTATGGTAATGTAGGAGTTTGTATTTATCAACTAACAAAGCCAAAGAAATCTTCCTGAAGAACCGAACCATCCTCCTTGCGGACGCTGAGACTAACAACATATTCTCCACCCCACCCCTCATTGTATTTAGAAGTGACAAAAGCCTGTGCGATTTTTTGGCTCGCACTCGTCTCCCAACTTCAGCCAACCATCTGGGTACTTTACCGTGCGGCCGATTTCAGTGTAAGGCATGTCCTTTTGTTGTACAGACTGACCAGATAGTCTTCGCTAAGAGAATATTTAAGATTAGGGATGGCTTTATTTGCACTAGCCGCAATGTTGTCTACACCATTGTGTGTAAGCGCTGCCCTTTAAAATAAATAGGTAAGACTGGGATGTTATTTTCGTGCCGCATGGCTGAGCACATTTGGGCGATTACACAAGACAGAGTCCCATCTCCCGACACTTTCATGGACGCGACCACATGGGCATTTTGGTCCCGGCAGTCACTGCCATTGTATCCTGCACAAACACACCCGGGAGGTTCAGTGTGGAGAATAAACTCATACATGAGTATGGGACTCTTGCGCCACATGGGATAAATGTTGTGTTTGCTTTGACCAACTAGTCGTTTTGCCCTACCCACTCTCTTCTTCCCTATATAGGTTCGCTCTACTCTCTTCCAGCTTTACTTTCATTTACTCTTTGGATTCCACCGCAGCTAAGTTTTTATTATTTATTTTCGCACTCTAAAACATATATCCTTTTCAAGGGTTAGTTCTAAGCTTTCTAAAAGCACCGATTTTATCTTTCTATCATGATCACTTCTTGTCTTGTTTGTTTGTTTGTTTGTTTTGTTTTTGTTTGTTTTTTTTTTGGGGGGAGGGGGGTATAAAAAATTTTAGCCCCTTATATTTAGATAAACTATTTTTTAAAAAAACAACAACTTATTATACATTTTTTAAAACTCCAATATTTACAGCCATTCAAATAAGTGAGAAAGTCAACGAAGACATATATGTGACGTATTTGATGACTAAATTATATTATTTGAATTGAAACACTATATGCCCAGGAACAACTTTAGAAAACCGTTAATTGTTCAGAAAAGTTTTTCCGACAATTTTCGTTGTTAGCTATTTTTAAAACGTTTTTTTTTTTACATATCACTTGAATAATTAATTGTCCGAATATATATCTACGCGTACATAATCAGGAGTAAAAAACACCAGCGTGGCTGAAGGGGCCCCTTTCAGTTGGGGTTCCTTAATAAAATCATGGTTTCGGCCCCTGGCGGCGGCCCTGATGCGGGTGTCCCGGAAAAAATGTCTCCCATAAAATAAAGTACCCCATAAAATAAAGTCTCCATAAAAAAGTCTCCCATTAAATAAACTCTCTTTTTTTAAAAAAAAAGTATCCTCTAAAAAGTCTCTCATACAAAAAGGCTGCCATAAAATAAGGTATGCCATAACATAAAATCTCCCATAAAATAAAGTCTCCCAACAAAATTTCACATATAAAGAAACGTCTCCCATAAAATAAAGTCTCCCATAAAATAAAGTCACCCATAAAATAAAGTCTCCCATAAAATAAAGTCTCCCATAAAATAAAGTCTCCCATAAAATAAAGTCTCCCATAAAATAAAGTCTCCCATAAAATGAAGTCTCCCATAAAATAAAGCCTGAGATAAAACAAATTCTGGAATAAAATAAAGTCTTCCAAAACATAAAGTCTCCCATAAAATGTAGTGTCCCATAAAAAAGTCTCCCATAAAATGTAGTGTCCCATAAAAAAGTCTCCCATAAAATAACGTCTCTCATAAAATTATTTCTCCAATAAAATAAATTCTCTAATAAAATAAAGTTTAACATACAATCAACTATATAAAGTCCCCATTAAATACAGTATCCCATAAAATAAAGTCTTCATGTGAGCGTTTCTTTAAAATCAAAATCTCCTGGGGAGACCTTTTTAAAATAAAGCTGTGTATTTGAAATATAACTGCTCCTAAATTACACACACACAGCACACACAAATATATAAAGTAGAGAAAGATAGGGCCCCGGTTGTCTAAGTAGTAGCACGCTGGACTGCCGAACGGTGGCACGAACTCGAGTCACGAGTTCGAGCTATGAACACGAGGCATTGTGTTTGCCACACAATCCCTTGTTCGTTAGTGGTGGCTTAATATAACTATTGAACGCTACTTCACTTGCCCTGTAATCAGTCATTCATTGACTGAAAAATGGGTATATTGAGCAAGAAAAAAATAGGGGAGGGGGTTGGTGGAAGAGATATTAACAACGATGTGTCGAATAGGTGTTGACATGGCTCTTTGGAAGCAACACCAAACTTACCACGTCATCATGCACATTGAAGTCTCCAATAAAATATATTCTCCCATAAAATAAAGTCTCCCATAAAATAAATTCTCCCTTAAAATAAATTCTCTTAAATAATAAATTCTCCCATAAAATAAATTCTCCCATAAAATAAAGTCTCCCATAAAATAAATTCTTGACGTTAAGTACCGTTTGCAGTCTGTTGCCCGGCGGTCCAATAATTAATTTGTTTTCTATTATAGGTCTTAAAATTAATAAAGGCGAACAATTTTTTAAAATATTTTACGACGGCCAAATGGATGGATGCAAACAAAACTTTGTTAACTATAAAATGATGATTTGTGCTTTAAATTCTATACGGATTTGAACCATTATTGTTCACACTTCGTTCTATTTGAAGGCACTCTTTTGTTTAGCAAATTTAGTTTGAACTGAATCTTACACGTCAACAATAGAGGATTTTTTTTATTTAACAAGTACAACTCAATGGATTCTCTTTCTTTCCAAATGTTTAGCCTTTAAATTCCATTTGGATAAGACTAGTCACTAGTGGAATACACGTTAAAAAACCAGCATTGTCTAAGATCACTGAAGGAATACACGTTAAAATACCAGCATTGTCTAACATCACTGAACACCAACGTCTGGTCCAATAAACAGACATAAAATGAAACATTAGTCAGCAGAGAACAAAAATAGATGCAAATTAAAAAGCAAGACTATGTATAATCCATAAATAACAGATTGGGCAAAATATTCTTTTGTGTGAGTGTCTGTGATAGATGAGATAAGGTTAGAAACAAAACCTTTGTGGGAGTGGCTGTGATAGATGAGATAAGGTTAGAAACAAAACCTTTGAGGGAGTGGCTGTGATAGATGAGATAAGGTTAGAAACAAAACCTTTGTGGGAGTGGCTGTGATAGATGAGATAAGGTTAGAAACAAAACCTTTGTGGGAGTGTCTGTGATAGATGAGATAAGGTTAGAAACAAAACCTTTGTGGGAATGGCTGTGATAGATGAGATAAGGTTAGAAACAAAACCTTTGTGTGAGTGGCTGTGATAGATGAGATAAGGTTAGAAACAAAACCTTTGTGGGAGTGGCTGTGATACATGAGATAAGGTTAGAAACAAAACCTTTGTGGGAGTGCCTGTGATAGATGAGATAAGGTTTGAAACAAAACCTTTGTGGGAGTGTCTGTGATAGATGAGATAAGGTTAGAAACAAAACCTTTGTGTGAGTGTCTGTGATAGATGAGATAAGGTTAGAAACAAAACCTTCTTTATGCGAGTGGAGTGTCTGTGATAGATGAGATAAAGTTAGAAACAAAACCTTTATGGGAGTGTCTGTGATAGATGAGATAAGGTTAGAAACAAAACCTTTGTGGGAGTGTCTGTGATAGATGAGATAAGGTTAGAAACAAAACCTTTGTGGGAGTGGCTGTGATAGATGAGATAAGGTTAGAAACAAAACCTTTGTGTGAGTGGCTGTGATAGATGAGATAAGGTTAGAAACAAAACCTTTGTGGGAGTGGCTGTGATACATGAGATAAGGTTAGATAAGATGAACACATATTTTATTATCACAATATATTTCTTGTTCAATAAATAAATATTTTTTGTTAGTCCCATAACCTCTTTTCGAGGTTGTAGAGGATTCTAATGTTTTCATTAGGAATGTTTCCATTAGATCATTCTCGGGCATGATAGACACTGGCGGCACCCATCCCTCTCCAGGTCAGTGGAGGACTTTCTTAGCGTTAGTCATTTCTTAATGTTTTTATAGTGGCTTTTCGTGGGCTCGATCCCACGCCCCTCAGCTTGTGAGGCGAGCGCACTATTGACTTCGCTACCCAGCAGCCAAATAAATAAAATTTACAACACAAAAAACTTACTGTACGTGAAAGACACACTCAAGTATAGCATTCTTTCCCTCTATCACCCTAACATTATGAGGACTTCTATATACCAGATAAGGCTTGTTTCTGGGAACGTCTGTGAAAATTTAAAAAATATCAATAATTTTTTTTTTGTAAAAATATGTCTCACTAGAAAAATACCCGCGCTTTGCATAGGAAGTGTACTATTTTAAAAGTTTACTTAGTTTAGGTGAACATTTGTTACTGAATGTTTGTTCAGTTTATCTCTATATACGGTGGTTTATGTATTGCTTTCTTCTTCTCATATAACTAAATTTTGCCCTCGGTGCCCTCTTGGGGAGGGGGGGTCGTCCCTGAAGTACGTCACGCTATTTTTGACAATTTTTAACTCCCCTACACTCCCTGTCCCAAACTGTCACAATTCTCAAACACCCCCTCCCCCTAAAGTACGTCACACTTTCGTACAAATATATTTTATTTAAAAAATGATTAAAATTCAACATTAAACACCGTGACGTCACACATGGCCGGACACCCCCTCACCCCTGCCACACTTTCTTACAGCCCCTCCCCCCCCCCTCTGAAGCGTGAGGTACTTTATGGACGGCCCCTTATATTAAATATAAGTTTGCTGTGACTAGACTATCACTAGACTATCACTAGACTATCAATAGACTATCACTAGACTATCACTAGACTATCACCAGACTATGACTAGACTATCACTAGACTATCACTAGACTATCAATAGACTATCACTAGACTATCACCAGACTATCACCAGACTATGACTAGACTATCAATAGACTATCACTAGACTATCACTAGACTATCACTAGACTATCACTAGACTATCACTAGACTATCACTAGACTATCAATAGACTATCAATAGACTATCAATAGACTATCACTAGACTATCACTAGTACGAGTGGTTACGACTCCGGCTATGCTATGGATCCACCGCCTACAGCTTATAGTCATCTTTACAAAGATGGATCCACCGCCTACAGCTTATAGTCATCTTTACAAATATGGATCCACCGCCTACAGCTTATAGTCATCTTTACAAATATGGATCCACCGCCTACAGCTTATAGTCATCTTTACAAAGATGGATCCACCGCCTACAGCTTATAGTCATCTTTACAAAGATGGATCCACCGCCTACTGCTTATTATAGTCATCTTTACAAATATGGATCCACCGCCTACAGCCCATAGTCATCTTTACAAATATTTAGGCTGATTTATTTAAATTTTAAGTTAAATTAAAAATTTAATTTAAGGTTTTATTATATGATATAGTATGCGAAATGGAACACCCTAGCGCGTATGAATTGTGCTAATGAATTAGTGACTCAGCTCTAGTCTCTAGTTTCTTCTAATATCCAGTTCTAGCTGATTTCCATGCTCGTTCAGGACGTTTGTCCGTAATTTTATTCTTGTTCTAGTTATAATGTAAGTCATAATCTTAGTGTAAGTTTAATACTTATAGATACTAAAAAAAAATTATTAAAAAAAAAATTAAATATCCCTTACAGACCATGAAGGTCTATGGGAGCAAGTGAAGTAGCGTTCACAAGTTTCATTGACCACTAACGAGCATGCGATTTTGTGGTTAGCACAATGCCCCAGGGGCCTTGCCAGATCCACGGTTCGAGCTCGCCACACGGGTTCTTGCAGCGGTTTGGTAGTCCAGCTCGCTACAACTTAGACCACCGCCCCCTTTATAAATACTAAGGCGTATATTTTTATAAGGTCCTAAGAAAAGAATAAATATTAAGGTAAATATATGTTCATAATTATTATTACTATTACGCTTGGACTAATGTTTACCGTAGTTACGACTATCAAGTGACCGCTTAGACTCATCTTTAATCATGTTTAGGCTTATTTATTTAATTTTTAAGTCTTCATCATTTTAGCCGCAAAACTAAGTGAAAAGAAATATTTTTTGCGCACAAAATTTACCTAAAAGATCGTTTTCAGTGTGATCAGTGTATCAAAATACAGTTTGTAATAGATGTTTTAGAAATGTTTGACTTGATTCTAAAAATAGCCCAATAACCGAATGAGTTATGACGTTTTCCGGTATTAGAAATGACAAACCCCATTAGATAAACTGGGTGACACTTGTGTTTAACTTATTACAATCGATCGCTTTGTATCTTAGTTCTTTCAACATCAAAAGACATAATTTACAATTGGACGCTACAAGCAAATGTTTAGAAACAAGTGCTGAACTTGTATTTAACTAATATTAGTTTGTATTTAGTTGTTGTTGTTGTTTTTTTTTTTTTGGGGGGGGGGCATTTTCACTTGATTTACTGTGGTCTAGGACAGGGGTGCGCAATGTGCGGCCCTGCGACCACATGCGGCCATGGACACAATAAGTGCGGCCATGGAAGTCTTTTTAAATTATAATAACATGCGGCCGTCAAATATTTGCAATTTTGCAATACTTTATGTAAATTTGTAAACGAAATATCGAATTTTCAATAACAATTTTAAGCACATGTTATTGCGAAAGAAATTACCACTCTGGCAACGGTAGAGTTAGCTGCAGTGTTTGGCGCTAATATACATACATTGTAGCTAATGAGGGCAGGTCATAAAGTTTAGCTGCCTAATATTGTAGCGCGCCGAAACCGTGTGTTGCACACATTTAATGCATTGTGTTTGCTCTGTGTAACCGTGTAACACGTTGGTCAACTCCAGTCACTGCTATAGTACACATAAATACCCAGATGCCTGTGTACATCACTCTTAGCTGGTAGCTGCTCCAGAAATCCAGATAGATTCCCAACAAAGCAGTGAATTAACGTAACAGTATTAACAGGGAAAAAACGTTTAATGAAAACAATTAGATGGATCATTTTTGTGTTATATGTGAACTAAGGGTGATTGCCCCTCCTCCATCCACAAAATTCCAGGACATTCGCAATCTACGTGGCATGAACCGTGAAGCCTTTCGGCAAGATCTAAGTGTGGCGGTGTCCCCGGACCTCTGCCCCACTTTGGATAAGCTGAATAGTACACTACGCACTATGCTGGATAGACACGCCCCTGTCACCCGCCAAAAGGTCAAGTTAACTCGGACAGCTCCCTGGTATTCATCAATAAAGGATGATCTTAGACGCGCCAAGAAAGATCGGCGTATAACAGAAAAGACTTGGTTGAGATCAAGACTCATCGTTCACAAGCAAATTTATTCCACTGCCAAGCGACGTGTGACTAACATTGTACATCGAGCAAAAACTTTGTACTATAGTAATAAAATACTCACAAGTAGTAATAGTAGGCAGCTTTTTCATGTATGCAATAATCTCAGAGGGAGTAGTAAGGCTGTGGTCCTTCCTTCTGTATATCCGTTGCATCAGCAACAAGATATATTTTGTAATATTTTTACAAACAAAATTGCTGAAATTAGGGCTGAGCTTGACAGAACAATGGTACCCCCACATAATGTATCTCCCTCTTTTGCTGTGAGTTCTAGCTTTGAAATGTTCCACCCTGTTACGGAAAGTGAGGTCAAAGCTGTTATTCTAAAATCTAAACCAACGTCATGTTTTCTTGATCCAATCCCCACTCCATTATTTGTTGAGTCATTAGATCTTTTACTCCCAACAATAACACATATAGTAAATGAGAGTCTAACATCTGGTACTTTTCGAATGTTATGTAAATCTGCTGTAATAAAACCCTTGCTGAAAAAGCAAGGGTTAGATCAAAATAATTTAAACAACTATCGACCAGTATCAAATATTTCATTTGTGTCTAAGGTCATTGAAAAAATTGTCTTAAAGCAACTTTTTTCTTATCTTAACGACAACACTCTTCTAAGTCCCAATCAGTCGGCCTACAGACCTTCTCATAGCACAGAGACCACCCTGTTAAAGGTAACAAATGATCTCCTACTCGCACTAGACAGTGGAAAAATCTCTTTATTGGTCCTCTTAGATCTTAGTGCTGCTTTTGACACCGTCGACCATCAAACATTGCTAAAAACCCTGCAAAATTATTTTGGGATTTCTGGCTCAGTTCTGGCTTGGTTTCAATCATACATATCCAACAGATCACAAGTGATATCAGTAGATGACTGCATCTCTTACAGAGGTGACTTGGTTTATGGTGTGCCTCAAGGCTCCGTTTTGGGTCCGGTACTTTTCGTGCTGTATACAAGGCCACTACTTCTACTGCTCGAAAAGCATTCAGTTAAAAGCCAATCATTTGCAGATGATACTCAACTTGACACTCACACTGATCCGTCTGATATTGGCTTCACTGTCCAATTAATGCAGGATTGCATTGGTGAGGTAAAGTCTTGGATGACTCTAAGCAAGCTCAAACTGAATGATAATAAGACAGAAGCACTGCTATTCTGTAACAATAAATCCCGCAGTACTTTGACTCTTCCGAATTCTATTCAGGTGGCTAGTTCTGATATACTGTTCACAACATCGACTAGGAATCTTGGCTACATTATTTCTGACAACATGTCTACCAACAACTTCATCAATCACATTTGTCGCTCTGCCTATACTGCCATTCGTCAGATCAGTTCAATCCGTCATTA
>MUZC01001325.1:13358-26104 GCA_002072015.1 Radix auricularia
TTTTGTGCAGCCAAACAATGGAATTCTCTTCCATTACATATCCGTAGCATTTCAACTGCTAAGTCATTCAAGACTGCACTTAAGACACATCTTTTTAAAATTTATTTTCAAAATTAATAAAACAACATTTCTTTAAATGATTAACGTAGCTGATGTATTGAGTATAGAGTATTGTCATTTATGTAGTTAATATGATATGAATGTTTCTTTTTATTGATATATGTATTGTTATTTCCATGTAAAGCGCTGTGAGTCTGGCTCCTTGCTGGGATACAGCGCTATATAAATTATCATTTTATTATTATTATTATTATCATAGTTATACAGCTTGTATACTTATCATGTCGATAAAAGGAAAAGAACATTGGAAGAAGATAATGTGAGCTTTAATGTACAATGAGAGTTAAATTTCTTTATGGCAGAGACAGAGAACCATTTCATGCAGTGTCTAATCTGCGGCGATGTTGTGAACACTGTGAAAGAGGACAATGGCAAGCAACATTTTCGCTGACACGCATCACACAACTATACACAGTTACAATGTGATCCGAGAAAGATCTGCGTGGAAAATCTAAAGAGGAATGTCCCACAACAGACCTCGTGCATCAAACTTAAAACTGACACGCAGCTTGTAAAGAAATTCGAAGACAAAAAAATCCACTAGAGACATTGAAAGTAGCTGTTGAGTATCCCAAGCTTCGTGCAATAGCAAGAAACACTCTAGTGCTGTTTGGAAGCACTTACATGTGGGAAGCGTCATCTTCACGAATTAAATATCTCAAGAACAAATATCCGAACCCGACTGGTGGACACCAATCTGGCATCAGGAATACGACTGATGATCTCCAGCGAGTGCCCGGACTTTGCGCGACTCTCGGCAAACATCCAAGAACAAGGCAGCCACTAATTTCTGGACTCTGGACTGCTAAGTTACGTGGATAGTGTTAGTGAAGCAGATTGTCACTTATTCAATTATTGTGTTATCAGTGTACTAATGCCACTTTAAAATATCCTATACGTGTGTGACACATGTGTGACATGCATGATGTTAAGACATAGTTAGGTTTATGTGACAATGTTCAATAAAGTAGAAATATAAGGAAATATCAATATAAAAGTTATTGTTTGTAATGAGCCACTGTGTTTGATAACAATACATTGTGATAACGTCATTACTATATCGCGTTGTCAATTATTACAAAAGGTAAAGTTTCCCTAGTGATCGTTTCAATTTTCAGTAAAAAAAAATTTGCGGCCGTAGCCAAAATTTTTTTTATGCGGCCGTCAATGGCCATAAGGTTGCGCACCCCTGGTCTGGGGTCACAAATGATATATCCGTAATTCAATTAATTAATTAATATATATNTATATATATTATATGTATAGACTAGTAATTTTTCCGCGCTTTGCTGCCGAAATTAGGATTTCAGTTAGCGTTGAGAACCCGGGTAACACCAATTAAAAACACATATTGAGTTTAATCTGGATGAAGATGGATATACTAAATGTCTTAACTTCAACCGTTCAGGCTCCTAAGTACACAAGAACTTGAAAATTTAAAGATGCGTCTTTTTTATAAACCTCATATTGGGAAAAAACCTATATTTCGGCAATCCTCACCCTAGTGAGAGGTGATTTAATCTTACCATCGCGGGAAGAAGGGGTACTCAACAACATCCCAAAGTTTCAAGCTTCTACCTCTACGGAAACTTGGAGAATTAGCGTTGATTTAGTTTCATATAGACCATTTTAGGGCCCCCATTTTAGGTTTTGGGCCCCCGGCAGCCCATGAGTGGAAATTTTTTTAAATTTATATAATTATTTTTCTTTGTCTACCTACACGGAATATAAGAGAATTATAGATTTTCAATTTTTATAAATTTCATATTAGAAAAAAAAAACGTTTTTTTGGGCCCCGGCCCCCATAAGTGTGTATTTCAAAATTCTTTTACACCGACGTTCGTTGTGAGAGGGTACTTAACAATTTCCCGAAGCTTCATACTTCTACCTACACGTGAAATTTGAGAATTAGTGATGAGTCGGTTTTTTATAAAAGAAATATTATATTTTGGACCCCGTTCCTCCATGAGAGGGAATTTTAACTTTCTTCTTTGCCGATTGTGGTCGGAAGCGTGTACTTAAAATTTTTCCACAGTTTCATGCTTCTACCTGTACGGGAAATGGGAGAATTAGTGATTTTGAAATTTTATAAAGCTCATGGAAGGAAAAAATGTTTTTGGGCTCCGGCTCCACAGGAACAGAATTTTTAAAATTCTTGTTCGCCAGTATTCGTCGTGAAAGGGTACCCAACAACTTCCCAAAATTGCATTCTCCTACCTACACGGAAAATAGGAGAATCAGTGATGAGTCGGTTTATTAATATACGAAAAATATTTTTTTTGGGCCTCCGGCCCCCATGAGAGGGATTTTAAAATTTTATTTTTGGCAATTTTTGTCGAGAGAATGTACTCAAAAAATATCCAAAGTTTCATGCTTCTACCTATACGGGAAATAGGAGAATTAGTGATTTTCAATTTATATATAGCTCTTATAAGGAAAATTTTTTTTTATGGGCCCCGGCACCCATGAGTGGGAAATTTAACTATTTTTTCAAATTATCGTCGAGAGCATGTACTCAAAAAATTTCCTAAGTTTCATGTTTCTAACTACACAGGAAATAGGAAAATTGGTGATTTTCACTTTTTATAGAGCCCATATACGGAAAAAATGCTTTTCGGCCCCCGACCCCACATGAGCGAGATTTGTAAAATCTTTTTCGCCAATTTTCGTCTTGAGAGGGTACTCAACAACTTCCCAAAGTTTCATGACGGGAAGTTGGAGAATTAGTGATGAATCAGTCAGTCAGTAGGTCAGTGAGGGCTTTTACTTTTATTTGTATAGATTCAGTCAGTAGATTCAGTCCGTTAGGTTCCGTTAGTCGATTCAGTCAATTAGTCTTTTAAATTCAGTCAGTAGATTCAGTCAGAAGTTTCACTCAGTAAATCAGTCAGTAGATTCAGTCAGTAGATTCAGTCAATAGTTTCAGTCCTGTAGATTCAGTCAGTAGTTTCAGTCCTGTAGATTCAGTCGGTAGATTCAGTCCTGTAGATTCAGTCAGTAGATTCGCTCAGTCAATCAGTCAGTAGATTAAGTCAGTAGATTCACTCAGTTAAATCAGTCAGTAAATTCAGTCAGTAGATTTAGTCAGTAGTTTCAGTCCTGTAGATTCAGTAAGTATATTTAGTCTGTAGATTCAGTAAGTAGATTCAGACAGTTGATTCAGTTAGTAGATTATGTTAGTCAGTAGATTTAGTCATTAGATTTAGTAAGTACATTCAGTCAGAAGATTTAGTCAGTAGATTCAGTCAGTGGATTTAGTCAGTAGATTTAGTCAGTAGATTCAGTCAGTAGATTTAGTCCAGTAGATTCAGTCTAGTCGATTCGGTCAGTAGATTCAGTCAGTAGATTAAAACATTAGAATGCGTCAGTAGATTGAGTCAGTAGATTGAGTCAGTAGATTCAGTCAGTAGATTAGTCCTGTAGATTCAGTCAGTAGATTTAGTCCTGTAGATTCAGTCAGTAGATTTAGTCAGTTGATTCAGTCAGTAGATTAAGTCAGTAGATTGAGTAAGTAGTTTCATTCCAGTAGATTCAGTAAGTAGATATATTCCTGTAGATTCAATCAAATGACTTAGTCAGTAGATTCAGTCAGTAGATTTAGTTCTGTAGATTAAGTCAGTAGATTTAGTCCTGAAGATTCAGTCAGTAGATTTAGTCCTGTAGATTCAATCAGTAGATTTAGTTCTGTAGTCAGTCGATTTAGTCCTGTAGATTCAGTCATTAGATTTAGTCAGTTGCTTCAGTCAGTAGATTCAGTCAGTAGATTTAGTCAGTAGATTCAGTCAGTAGATTTAGTCCTTTCGATTCAGTCAGTAAATTGAGTCAGTACATTCGGTCAGTAGATTCAGTCAGTAGATTTAGTACTGTAGATTCAGTCACGTAGATTCAGTCCAGTAGATTCAGTCAGTAAATTCAGTCAGTAGATTCATTCAGTAGATTCAGTCAGTAGATGTATTCACTAGATTTAGTCAGTAGATTCAGTCAGTAGATTCAGTCAGTAGATTCAGTCAGTAGATTAAGTCAGTAGATTCAGTTAGTAGATTCAGTCCTGTAGATTCAGTCAGTAGATTTAGTCAGTAGATTCAGTCAGTAGATTTAGTCCTGTAGATTCAGTCAGTAGATTTAGTCCTGTAGATTCAGTCAGTAGATTCAGTCAGTAGATTTAGTTCTGTAGATTAAGTCAGTAGATTTAGTCCTGAAGATTCAGTCAGTAGATTTAGTCCTGTAGATTGAATCAGTAGATTTAGTCATGTAGATTCAATCAGTAGATTTAGTCAGTAGATTCAGTCAGTAGATTTAGTACTGTAGATTCAGTCACGTAGATTCAGTCCAGTAGATTCAGTCAGTAAATTCAGTCAGTAGATTAAGTCCTGTAGATTTAGTCAGTCGATTTTGTCCTGTAGATGCAGTCATGTAGATTTAGTCAGTCGATTTAGTCCTTTATATGCAGTCCTGAAGATTCAGTCAGTGGTTTTAGTCCTCTAGTTGTATTTCTGTAGATTAAGTCAGTCGATTTAGTCCTGTAGATGCAGTCCTGTAGATTTAGTCAGTCGATTTAGTCCTTTAAAGGCAGTCCTGTAGAATCAGACAGTCGATTTAGTCCTCTAGATGCAGTCCTGTAGATTCAGTCAGTCGATTTAGTCCTGTAGATGCATTCCTGTAGATTCAGTCAGTAGATTCAGTCAGCACATTCAGTCAGTAGATTCATTCAGTAGATTTAGTCAGCAGATTCAGTCAGTAGATTCAGTCATTAGATTGTGTCAGTTGATTCAGTCAGTAGATTCAGTCTAGTAGATTCAGTCCAGTTGATTCAGTCTAGTAGATTCGATCAGTAGATTCAGTCAGTAGATTCAGTTAGTAGATTCAGTCAGTAGATTTAGTCAGCAGATTCAAACAGTAGATTCAGTTATTATATTGAGTCAGTAGATTGAGTCAGTAGATTCAGTTAGTAGATATAGTCAGTAGATTTAGTACTGTAGATTCAGTCATGTAGATTCATTTCAGTAAATTCAGTCAGTAGATTCAGTCAGTAGATTAATGTCCTGTAGATATAGTCAGTCGATTTAGTCCTGTAGATGTAGTCCTGTAGATTTAGTCCGTTGATTTAGTCCTGTATATGCATTCCTGAAGATTCAGTCAGTCGTTTTAGTCCTGTAGATGCAGTCCTGTAGATTTAGTCAGTTGATTTAGGCCTCTAGATGCAGTCCTGTAGATTCAGTCAGTCGATTTCGTACTGTAGATTCATTCCTGTAGATTCAGTTAGTAGATTCTGTCAGTAGATTCAGTCAGTAGATTCAGTCAGTAGATTCAGTCAGTTGATTCAGTCAGTTAATTCAGTCAGTAGATTCAGTCAGTAGATTCAGTCAGTACATTCAGTTCAGTAGATTCGGTCAGTAGATTCAGTCAGTAGATTTAGTCACTAGATTTAGTCACTAGATTTTGTCAGTAGATTCAGTCAGTAGATTCAGTCAGTAGATTCAGTCAGTAGATTCATTCCTGTAGATTCAGTCAGTAGATTCAGTCAGTAGATTTAGTTCCGTAGATTCAGTCAGTAGACTTTGTCCTGTAGATTCAGTAAGTAGATTCAGTCAGTAGATTCAGTCAGTCGATTTAGTCCTGTAGATTCAGTCAGTAGATTTAGTCAGTTGCTTCAGTCAGTAGATTCAGTCAGTAGATTAAGTCAGTAGATTGAGTCAGTAGATTCAATCCAGAAGATTACAGTCAGCAGATTTAGTAATGTAGATTCAAACAATTGACTTAGTCAGTAGATTCAGTCAGTAGATTTAGTTTTGAAGATTCAGTCAGTAAATTTAGTCATATAGATTCAGTCAGTAGATTTAATCCTGTAGATTTAATCAGTAGATTTAGTCCTGCAGATTCAATCAAAAGATATAGTCAGTAGATTCAGTCAGTAGATTTAGTCCTTTAGATTCAGTCAGTAGATTTAGTCCTGTAGATTCAATCATTAGATTTAGTCCTCTAGATTCAGTCAGTAGAATTAGTCAGTAGATTAAGTCAGTAGATTCAGTCATGTAGATTCAGTCAGTAGATTCATTCTATAGATTCAGTCATTAGATTTAGTCCTGTAGATTCAGTCAGTAGATTTAGTCCTGTAGATTCATTCAGTTGATTTAGTCCTGTAGATTCAATCAGTAGATTTAGTACTGTAGATTCAGTCAGTAGATTTAGTCAGTTGATTCAGTCATCAGTCAATAGATTCAGTCAGTAGATCCAGTCAGTAGATTTAGTCCTGTAGATTCAATCAGTAGACTTAGTCAGTGGATTCAGTCAGTAGATTTTGTTCTGTATATTCAGTCAGTAGACTTAGTCCTGTTGATTCAGCCAGTAGATTTAGTCCTGTAGATTCAATCAGTTGATTTAGTCCTGTAGATTCAATCAGTAGATTTGGTCAGTAGATTCAATCAGTAGATTTAGTCCTGTAGATTCAATCATTCGATTTAGATCTGTAGATTCAGTCAGTAGATTTAGTCCTGAAGATTCAATAAGTAGATTTAATTCTGTAGATTCAATCAGTACATTTAGTCCTGTAATATCACACAGTAGATTTAGTCAGTAGATTTAGTCTTGTAGATTCAGTCAGTAGATTTAGTAAGTAGATTCAGTCAGTAGATTCAGTCAGTAGATTTAGTCAGCAGATTCAGTCAGTAGATTCATTCAGTAGATTTTGTCAGCAGATTCAGTCAGTAGATTCAGTCATTAGATTGTGTCAGTAGATTCAGTCAGTAGATTCAGTCTAGTAGATTCAGTCCAGTTGTTTCAGTCTAGTAGATTCGTTCAGTAGATTCAGTCAGTAGATTCAGTTAGTAGATTCAGTCAGTAGATTTAGTCAGCAGATTCAAACAGTAGATTCAGTCATTAGATTGATTCATTAGATTGAGTCAGTAGATTCAGTTAGTAGATTCAGTCAGTAGATTTAGTACTGTAGATTCAGTCATGTAGATTCATTCCAGTAAATTCAGTCAGTAGATTCAGTCAGTAGATTAAGTCCTGTAGATATAGTCAGTCGATTTAGTCCTGTATATGCATTCCTGAAGATTCAGTCATTCGATTTAATCCTGTAGATGCAGTCCTGTAGATTCAGTCAGTTGATTTAGTCCTCTAGATGCAGTCCTGTAGATTCAGTCAGTCGATTTTGTACTGTAAATTCATTCCTGTAGATTCAGTCAGTAGATTCTGTCAGTAGATTCAGTCAGTAGATTCAGTCAGTAGATTCAGTCAGTAGATTCAGTCAGTAGATTCAGTCAGTTAATTCAGTCAGTAGATTCAGTCAGTAGATTCAGTCAGTAGATTCAGTCAGTACATTCAGTTCAGTAGATTCGGTCAGTAGATTCAGTCAGTAGATTTAGTCACTAGATTTAGTCACTAGATTTTGTCAGTAGATTCAGTCAGTAGATTCAGTCAATAGATTCAGTAAGTAGATTCATTCCTGTAGATTCAGTAAGTAGATTCAGTCAGTAGATTCAGTCAGTCGATTTAGTCCTGTAGATTCAGTCATTAGATTTAGTCAGTTGCTTCAGTCAGTAGATTCAGTCAGTAGATTAAGTCAGTAGATTGAGTCAGTAGATTCAATCCAGAAGATTACAGTCAGTAGATTTAGTCAGTAGATTTAGTTTTGTAGATTCAGTCAGTAAATTTAGTCCTATAGATTCAGTCAGTAGATTTAGTCCTGTAGATTCAATCAGTAGATTTAGTCCTGTAGATTCAATCAAAAGATATAGTCAGTAGATTCAGTCAGTAGATTTAGTCCTTTAGATTCAGTCAGTAGATTTAGTCCTGTAGATTCAATCATTAGATTTAGTCCTCTAGATTCAGTCAGTAGAATTAGTCAGTAGATTCAGTCAGTAGATTCAGTCATGTAGATTCAGTCAGTAGATTCAGTCTATACATTAAGTCATTAAATTTAGTCCTGTAGATTCAGTCAGTAGATTTAGTTCTGTAGATTCATTCAGTAGATTTAGTCCTGTAGATTCAATCAGTAGATTTAGTCCTGTAGATTCAATCAGTAGATTTAGTCCTGTAGATTCAGTCAGTAGATTTAGTCAGTTGATTCAGTCATCAGTCAATAGATTCAGTCAGTAGATCCAGTCAGTAGATTTAGTCCTGTAGATTCAATCAGTAGACTTAGTTAGTGG
The DNA here is from genome assembly GCA_002072015.1 of Radix auricularia. Lineage (NCBI taxonomy): Eukaryota > Metazoa > Mollusca > Gastropoda > Lymnaeidae > Radix > Radix auricularia. Next base: position 21,632 of record MUZC01001325.1, read on the forward strand.
ATTCAGTGAGTAGATTTTCTTCTGTATATTCAGTCAGTAGATTTAGTCCTGTTGATTCAGTCAGTAGATTTAGTCCTGTAGATTCAATCAGTTGATTTAGTCCTGTAGATTCAATCAGTAGATTTGGTTAGTAGATTCAATAAGTAGATTTAGTACTGTAGATTCAATCATTCGATTTAGACCTGTAGATTCAGTCAGTAGATTTAATCCTGAAGATTCAATAAGTAGACTTAATTCTGTAGATTCCATCAGTAGATTTAGTCCTGTAATATCACACAGTAGATTTAGTCAGTAGATTTAGTCCTGTAGATTCAGTCAGTACATTTAGTAAGTAGATTCAGTCAGTAGATTCAGTCAGTAGATTTAATCACTAGATTTAGTCAGTAGATTCAGACAGTTGATTTAGTCAGTAGATTATGTTAGTCAGTAGATTTAGACATTAGATTAAGTAAGTAAATTCAGTTAGAAGATTTAGTCAGTATATTCATTTAGTTGATTTAGTCAGTAGATTTATTCAGTAGATTCAATCATTAGATTCATTCCAGTAGATTCAGTCCAGTAGATTAGGTCAGTAGACTCAGTCAGTAGATTCAGTCAGTAGATTCAGTCAGTAGATTTAGTCAGCAGATTCAGTCAGTAGATTCAGTCATTAGATTTAGTTAGTAGATTGAGTCAGTAGATTCAGTCAGTAGATTCAGTCAGTAGATTCAGTCAGTATATTTAGGACTATAGATTCAGTCATGTAGATTCAGTTTAGAAGATTCAGTCAGTATATTTAGTCCTTTACATCGATAGATTCAGTCATTTAGATTCAGTCTTCTGGATTCAGTCATTAGATTTAGTCCTGTTGATTCAGTCAGTAGATTTAGTCCTGTAGATTCAGTCAGTAGATTTAGTCCTGTAGATTCAGTAAGTAGATTTAGTCCTGTTGATTCAATCAGTAGATTTGGTCAGTAGATTTAGTCCTGTAGATTCAGTCTTGTAAATTCGGTCAGTAGATTCAGTCAGTAGATTCAAACATTAGAATAAGTCAGTAGATTGAGTCAGTAGATTGAGTCAGTAGATTCAGTCAGTAGATTTAGTCCTGTAGATTCAGTCAATTGATTTAGTCCTGTAGATTCAGTAAGTAGATTTAGTCAGTTGATTCAGTCAGTAGATTAAGTCAGTAGATTGAGTAAGTAGTTTCATTCCAGTAGATTCAGTCAGTAGATATATTCCTGTAGATTCAATCAAATGACTTAGTCAGTAGATTCAGTCAGTAGATTTAAATCTGTAGATTAAGTCAGTAGATTTAGTCCTGAAGATTCAGTCAGTAGATTTAGTCCTGTAGATTCAATCAGTAGATTTAGTCCTGTAGATTCAATCAGTAGATTTATTCAGTATATTCAGTCAGTAGATTTACTCCTTTAGAATCAGTCAGTAGATTGAGTCAGTACATTCAGTCAGTAGATGCAGTCATGTAGATTTAGTCCGTCGGTTTAGTCCTGTATATGCAGTCCTGAAGATTCAGTCAGTCGATTTAGTCCTCTAGTTGTATTTCTGTAGATTCAGTCAGTCGATTTAGTCCTGTAGATGCAGTTCTGTAGATTTAGTCAGTCGATTTAGTCCTGTAAAGGCAGTTCTGTAGAATCAGTCAGTCGATTTAGTCCTCTAGATGCAGTCCTGTAGATTCAGTCAGTCGATTTAGTCCTGTAGATGCATTCTTGTAGATTCAGTCAGTAGATTCAGTCAGCAGATTCAGTCAATAGTTTCATTCAGTAGATTTAGTCAGCAGATTCAGTCAGTAGATTCAGTCATTAGATTGTGTCAGTAGATTCAGTCAGTAGATTCAGTCTAGTAGATTCAGTTCAGTTGATTCAGTCTAGTAGGATCTATCAGTAGATTCAGTCAGTAGATTCAGTAAGTAGATTCAGTCGGTAGATTTAGTCAGCAGATTCAAACAGTAGATTCAGTCATTAGATTGAGTCAGTAGATTGAGTCAGTAGATTCAGTTAGTAGATTCAGTCAGTAGGTTTAGTACTGTAGATTCAGTCAGTAGATTCAGTCAGTAGATTCAGTCAGTAGATTAAGTCCTGTAGATATAGACAGTCGTTTCAGTCCTGTAGATGTAGTCCTGTAGATTTAGTCCGTCGATTTATTTCTGTATATGCATTCCTGAAGATTCAGTCAGTCGATTTAGTCCTGTAGATGCAGTCCTGTAGATTCGATCAGTTGATTTAGTCCTCTAGATGCAGTCCTGTAGATTCAGTCAGTCGATTTCGTACTGTAGATTCATTCCTGTAGATTCAGTCAGTAGATTATGTCAGTAGATTCAGTCAGTAGATTCATTCAGTAGATTCAGTCAGTAGATTCAGTCAGTAGATTCAGTCAGTTTATTCAGTCACTAGATTTAGTCACTAGATTTTGTCAGTAGATTTAGTCAGCAGATTCAGTCAGTAGATTCATTCCTGTAGATTCAGTCAGTAGATTCAGTCAGTAGATTCAGTCAGTAGATTTAGTCCCGTAGATTCAGTCAGTAGATTTTGTCCTGCAGATTCAGTAAGTAGATTCAGTCAGTAGATTCAGTCAGTCGATTTCGTCCTGTAGATTCAGTCAGTAGATTTAGTCAGTTGCTTCAGTCAGTAGATTCAGTCAGTAGATTAAGTCATGCAGATTCAAACAATAGACTTAGTCAGTAGATTCAGTCAGTAGATTTAGTTTTGTAGATTCAGTCAGTAAATTTAGTCCTATAGATTCAGTCAGTAGATTTACTCCTGTAGATTCAATCAGTAGATTTAGTCCTGGAGACTCAATCAAAAGATATAGTCAGTAGATTCAGTCAGTAGATTTAGTCCTTTAGATTCAGTCAGTAGATTTAGTCCTGTAGATTCAATCATTAGATTTAGTCCTCTAGATTCAGTCAGTAGAATTAGTCAGTAGATTCAGTCAGTAGATTCAGTCATGTAGATTCAGTCAGTAGATTCAGTCTATAGATTCAGTCATTAGATTTAGTCCTGTAGATTCAGTCAGTAGATTTAGTCCTGTAGAATCAGTCAGTAGATTTAGTCAGTTGATTCAGTCATCAGTCAATAGATTCAGTCAGTAGATCCAGTCAGTAGATTTAGTCCTCTAGATTCAATCAGTAGACTTAGTCAGTGGATTCAGTCAGTAGATTTTGTTCTGTATATTCAGTCAGTAGATTTAGTCCTCTTGATTCATTCAGTAGATTTAGTCCTGTAGATTCAATCAGTAGATTTGGTCAATAGATTCAATCAGTAGATTTAGTCCTGTAGATTCAATCAGTAGATTTAGTCCTGTAGATTCAATCAGTAGATTTAGTCAGTAGATTCAGTCAGGTAAATTTTGTCATTTAGATTCAGTCAGTAGATTTAGTCAGTACATTCAGTCAGTAGATTCAGTCAGTAGATTTAGTACTGTAGATTCAGTCAGTAGATTAAGCCCTGTAGATTTAGTCAGACGATTGAGTCCTGTAGATGCAGTCATGTAGATTTAGTCCGTCGATTTAGTCCTGTAAAGGCAGTTCTGTAGAATCAGTCAGTCGATTTAGTCCTCTAGATGTATTTCTGTAGATTCAGTCAGTCGATTTAGTCCTGTAGATGCAGTCCTGTAGATTTAGTCAGTCGATTTAGTCCTGTAAAGGCAGTTCTGTAGAATCAGTCAGTCGATTTAGTCCTCTAGATGCAGTCCTGTAGATTCAGTCAGTCGATTTAGTCCTGTAGATGCATTCTTGTAAATTCAGTCAGTAGATTCAGTCAGCAGATTCAGTCAATAGTTTCATTCAGTAGATTTAGTCAGCAGATTCAGTCAGTAGATTCAGTCATTAGATTGTGTCAGTAGATTCAGTCAGTAGATTCAGTCTAGTAGATTCAGTTCAGTTGATTCAGTCTAGTAGATTCTATCAGTAGATTCAGTCAGTAGATTCAGTAAGTAGATTCAGTCGGTAGATTTAGTCAGCAGATTCAAACAGTAGATTCAGTCATTAGATTGAGTCAGTAGATTGAGTCAGTAGATTCAGTTAGTAGATTCAGTCAGTAGGTTTAGTACTGTAGATTCAGTCAGTAGATTCAGTCAGTAGATTCAGTCAGTAGATTAAGTCCTGTAGATATAGACAGTCGTTTCAGTCCTGTAGATGTAGTCCTGTAGATTTAGTCCGTCGATTTAGTCCTGTATATGCATTCCTGAAGATTCAGTCAGTCGATTTAGTCCTGTAGATGCAGTCCTGTAGATTCGATCAGTTGATTTAGTCCTCTAGATGCAGTCCTGTAGATTTAGTCAGTCGATTTCGTACTGTAGATTCATCCCTGTAGATTCAGTCAGTAGATTCTGTCAGTAGATTCAGTCAGTAGATTCATTCAGTAGATTCAGTCAGTAGATTCAGTCAGTAGATTCAGTCATGTAGATTCAGTCAGTAGATTCAGTCTATAGATTCAGTCATTAGATTTAGTCCTGTAGATTCAGTCAGTAGATTTAGTC
>MUZC01001325.1:26410-36658 GCA_002072015.1 Radix auricularia
TCAGTCAGTAGATTTAGTCAGTTGATTCAGTCATCAGTCAATAGATTCAGTCAGTAGATCCAGTCAGTAGATTTAGTCCTCTAGATTCAATCAGTAGACTTAGTCAGTGGATTCAGTCAGTAGATTTTGTTCTGTATATTCAGTCAGTAGATTTAGTCCTGTTGATTCATTCAGTAGATTTAGTCCTGTAGATTCAATCAGTAGATTTGGTCAGTAGATTCAATCAGTAGATTTAGTCCTGTAGATTCAATCATTCGATTTAGACCTGTAGATTCAGTCAGTAGATTTAGTCCTGAAGATTTAATAAGTAGATTTAATTCTGTAGATTCAATCAGTAGATTTAGTCCTGTAATATCACACTGTAGATTTAGTCAGTAGATTTAGTCCTGTAGATTCAGTCAGTAGATTTAGTAAGTAGATTCAGTCGGTAGATTCAGTCAGTAGATTTAGTCACTAGATTTAGTCAGTAGATTCAGACGGTTGATTTAGTCAGTAGATTATGTTAGTCAGTAGATTTAGTCATTAGATTAAGTAAGTAAATTCAGTTAGAAGATTTAGTCAGTAGATTCATTTACTTGATTTAGTCAGTTGAGTTAGTCAGTAGATTCAATCATTAGATTCTGTCTAGTAGATTCAGTCCAGTAGATTAGGTCAGTAGATTCAGTCAGTAGATTCAGTCAGTAGATTCAGTCAGTAGATTTAGTCAGCAGATTCAGTAAGTAGATTCAGTCATTAGATTTAGTTAGTAGATAGAGTCAGTAGATTCAGTTAGTAGATTCAGTCAGTATATTTAGTACTGTAGATTCAGTCATGTAGATTCAGTTTAGAAGATTCAGTCAGTATATTTAGTCCTTTACATCGGTAGATTCAGTCATTTAGATTCAGTCTTCTGGATTCAGTCAGTAGATTTAGTCCTGTTGATTCAGTCAGTAGATTTAGTCCTGTACATTCAGTCAGTAGATTTAGTCCTGTAGATTCAGTAAGTAGATTTAGTCCTGTAGATTCAATCAGTAGATTTGGTCAGTAGATTTAGTCCTGTAGATTCAATCATTCGATTTAGACTTGTAGATTCAGTCAGTAAATTTAGTCCTGAAGATTCAATAAGTAGATTTAATTCTGTAGATTCAGTCAGTAGATTTAGTAAGTAGATTCAGTCAGCAGAATCAGTCAGTAGATTTAGTCACTAGATTTAGTCAGTAGATTCAGTCATTTGATTTAGTCAGTAGATTTAGTCAGTAGATTCATTCATTAGATTCAGTCCAGTAGATTAAGTCCTTTCGATTAGGTCAGTATATTCAGTCAGTAGATTCAGTCAGTAGATTCAGTCAGTAGATTAAGTCAGCAGATTCAGTCAGTAGATTCAATCATTAGATTTAATTAGTAGATTGAGTCAGTAGATTCCTTCAGTAGATTCAGTCAGTAGATTTAGTACTGTAGATTCAGTCATGTAGATTCAGTTTAGAAGATTCAGTCTGTAGATGCAGTCAGTAGATTCAGTCAGTAGATTAAGTCCTTTAGATTTAGTCAGTCGATTTGGTACTGTAGATGCGGTCCAGTAATTTTAATCCGTCGATTTAGTCCTGTATATGAAGTCCTGAAGATTTAGTCAGTAGATTTAGTCCTGTAGATTCAGTCAGTAGATTTATTCAGTTGATTCAGTCAGAAGATTTAGTCCTGTAGATTCAATCAGTAGACTTAGTCAGTGCATTCAGTCAGTAGATTTTGTTCTGTAGATTCAGTCAGTAGATTTAATCCCGTTGATTCAGTCAGTAGATTTAGGCCTGTAGATTCAATTAGTTGATTTAGTCCTGTAGATTCAATCAGTACATTTAGTCAGTAAATTCAGACAGTATATTTAGTCCTTATCATCGGTAGATTCAGTCATTTAGATTCAGTCCTCTGGATTCAGTCAGTAGATTTAGTCCTGTTGATTCAGTCAGTAGATTTAGTCCTGTAGATTCAGTTAGTAGATTTAGTCCTGTAATTTCAGTAAGTAGAGTTAGTTTTGTAGATTCAATCAGTAGATTTGGTCATTAGATTCAGTCAGTAGATTTAGTCCTGTAGATTCAATCATTCGATTTAGACCTGTAGATTCAGTCAGTAGATTAAGTCCTGAAGATTCAATAAGTAAATTTAATTCTGTAGATTCAATCAGTAGATTTAGTCCTGTAATATCAATCAGTAGATTTAGTCAGTAGATTTAATCCCGTTGATTCAGTCAGTAGATTTAGGCCTATAGATTCAATTAGTTGATTTAGTCCTGTAGATTCAATCAGTAGATTTGGTCAGTAGATTCAGTCAGTAGATTTTGTCCTGTAGATTCAATCATTCGATTTAGACCTGTAGATTCAGTCAGTAGATTAAGTCCTGAAGATTCAATAAGTAAATTTAATTCTGTAGATTCAATCAGTAGATTTAGTCCTGTAATATCAATCAGTAGATTTAGTCAGTAGATTTAGTCCTGTATATTCTGTCAGTAGATTTAGTAAGTAGATTCAGTCAGTAGATTCAGTCAGTAGATTAAGTCATTAGATTTAGTCAATAGATTGAGTCAGTAGATTCAGTCATGTAGATTCAGTCAGTAGATTCAGTCTATAGATTCAGTCCTTAGATTTAGTCCTGTAGATTCAGTCAGTAGATTTAGTCCTGTAGATTCATTCAGTAGATTTAGTCCTGTAGATTCAATCAGTAGATTTAGTCCTGTAGATTCAGTTTAGAAGATTCAGTCAGTATATTTAGTCCTTTACATCGGTAGATTCAGTCATTTAGATTCAGTCTTCTGGATTCAGTCAGTACATTTAGTCCTGTTGTTTCAGTCAGTAGATTTAGTCCTGTACATTCAGTCAGTAGAATTAATCCTGTAGATCCAGTAAGTAGATTTAGTCCTGTAGATTCAATCAGTAGATTTGGTCAGTAGATTTAGTCCTGTAGATTCAATCATTCGATTTAGACCTGTAGATTCAGTCAGTAGATTTAGTCCTGAAGATTCAATAAGTAGATTAAATTCTGTAGATTCAATCAGTAGATTTAGTCCTGTAATATCAATCAGTAGATTTAGTCAGTAGATTTAGACCTGTAGATTCAGTCAGTAGATTTAGTAAGTAGATTCAGTCAGTAGATTCAGTCAGTAGATTTAGTCACTAGATTTAGTCAGTAGATTAAGTCATTTGATTTAGTCAGTAGATTTAGTCAGTAGATTCAATCATTAGATTCAGTCCAGTAGATTAAGTCCTTTAGATTAGGTCAGTATATTCAGTCAGTAGATTCAGTCAGTAGATTCAGTCAGTAGATTAAGTCAGCAGATTCAGTCAGTAGATTCAGTCATTAGATTTAATTAGTAGATTGAGTCAGTAGATTTCTTCAGTAGATTCAGTCAGTAGATTTAGTACTGTAGATTCAGTCATGTAGATTCAGTTTAGAAGATTCAGTCAGTAGATGCAGTCAGTAGATTCAGTCAGTAGATTAAGTCCTGAAGATTCAATAAGTAAATTTAATTCTGTAGATTCAATCAGTAGATTTAGTACTGTAATATCAATCAGTAGATTTAGTCAGTAGATTTAGTCCTGTAGATTTAGTCAGTAGATTTAGTAAGTAGATTCAGTCAGTAGATTCAGTCAGTAGATTAAGTCATTAGATTTAGTCAATAGATTCAGTCAGTAGATTCATTCATGTAGATTCAGTCAGTAGATTCAGTCTATCGATTCAGTCATTAGATTTAGTCCTGTAGATTCAGTCAGTAGATTTAGTCCTGTAGATTCATTCAGCATATTTAGTCCTGTAGATTCAATCAGTAGATTTAGTCCTGTAGATTCAGTCAATAGATTTAATCCCGTTGATTCAGTCAGTAGATTCAATTAGTTGATTTAGTCCTGTAGATTCAATCAGTACATTTAGTAAGTAGATTCAGACAGTATATTTAGTCCTTAACATCGGTAGATTCAGTCATTTAGATTCAGTCCTCTGGATTCAGTCAGTAGATTTAGTCCTGTTGATTCAGTCAGTAGATTTAGTCCTGTAGATTCAGTCAGTAGATTTAGTCCTGAAGATTCAATAAGTAGATTTAATTCTGTAGATTCAATCAGTAGATTTAGTCCTGTAATATCACACAGTAGATTTAGTCAGTAGATTTAGTCCTGTAGATTCAGTCAGTAGATTTAGTAAGTAGATTCAGTCAGTAGATTCAGTCAGTAGATTTAGTCACTAGATTTAGTCAGTAGATTCAGACAGTTGATTTAGTCAGTAGATTATGTTAGTCAGTAGATTTAGTCATTAGATTAAGTAAGTAAATTCAGTTAGAAGATTTAGTCAGTAGATTCATTTAGTTGATTTAGTCAGTAGATTTAGTCAGTAGATTCAATTATTAGATTCAGTCCAGTAGATACAGTCCAGTAGATTAGGTCAGTAGATTCAGTCAGTAGATTAAGTCAGTAGATTCAGTCAGTAGATTCAGTCAGTATATTTAGTCAGCAGATTCAGTCAGTAGATTCAGTCAGTAGATTCAGTCAGTATAATTAGTACTGTAGATTCAGTCATGTAGATTCAGTTTAGAAGATTCAGTCAGTATATTTAGTCCTTTACATCGGTAGATTCAGATATTTAGATTAAGTCTTCTGGATTCAGTCAGTAGATTTAGTCCTGTTGATTCAGTCAGTAGATTTAGTCCTGTACATTCAGTCAGTAGATTTAGTCCTGTAGATTCAGTAAGTAGATTTAGTCCTGTAGATTCAATCAGTAGATTTGGTCAGTAGATTTAGTCCTGTAGATTCAATCATTCGATTTAGACCTGTAGATTCAGTCAGTAGATTTAGTCCCGAAGATTCAATAAGTAGATTTAATTCTGTAGATTCAATCAGTAGATTTAGTCCTGTAATATCAATCAGTAGATTTAGTCAGTAGATTTAGTCCTGTAGATTCAATCAGTAGATTCAGTCCAGTAGATTCAGTCCAGTAGATTAGGTCAGCAGATTCAGTCAGTAGATTCAGTCAGTAGATTCAGTCAGTAGATTCAGTCAGTAGATTTAGTCAGCAGATTCAGTCAGTAGATTCAGTCATTAGATTTAGTCATGTAGATTCAGTCGGTAGATTTAGTCCTGTAGATTCAATCAGTTGATTTAGTCCTGTAGACTCAATCAGTAGATTAGGTCAGTAGATTCAATCAGTAGATTTAGTCCTGTAGATTTAGTCCTGTAGATTCAATCATTCGATTTAGACTTGTAGATTCAGTCAGTAGATTTAGTCCTGAAGATTCAATAAGTAGATTTAATTCTGTAGATTCAATCAGTAGATTTAGTCCTGTAATATCACACAGTAGATTTAGTCAGTAGATTTAGTCCTGTAGATTCAGTCAGTAGATTTAGTAAGTAGATTCAGTCAGTAGATTCAGTCAGTAGATTTAGTCACTAGATTTAGTCAGTAGATTCAGACAGTTGATTTAGTCAGTAGATTATGTTAGTCAGTAGATTTAGTCATTAGATTAAGTAAGTAAATTCAGTTAGAAGATTTAGTCAGTAGATTCATTTAGTTGATTTAGTCAGTAGAGTTAGTCAGTAGATTCAATCATTAGATTCAGTCCAGTAGATTCAGTCCAGTAGATTAGGTCAGTAGATTCAGTCAGTAGATTCAGTCAGTAGATTCAGTCAGTAGATTCAGTCAGTAGATTCAGTCAGTAGATTTAGTCAGCAGATTCAGTCAGTAGATTCAGTCATTAGATTTAGTACTGTAGATTCAGTCATGTAGATCCAGTTTAAAAGATTCAGTCAGTAGATTCAGTCAGTAGATTAAGTCTTGTAGATTTAGTCAGTCGATTTATTCCTGTAGATGCAGTCCTGTAATTTTAATCCGTCGATTTATTCATGTATATGAAGTGCTGAAGATTCAGTCAGTCGATTAAGTCCTGTAGATGCAGTCATGTAGATTCAGTCATTTGATTTAGTCCTGTAGATGCAGTCCTGTAGATTTAGTCAGTCGATTTAGTCCTGGATATGCAGTCCTGTAGATTTAGTCCTTCGATTTAGTCCTGTCTATGCAGTCCTAAAGATTCAATCAGTCTATTTAGTCCTGTAGATGCAGTCCTGTAGAATCAGTCAGTCGATTTAGTCCTGTAGATGCAGTCCTGTAGATTTAGTCAGTCGATTTAGTCCTGTATATGCTGGTGATGAGGGGGTGACCTCTACTTGGTTCACCAGACGAGTAAGGACGTGGACCAGACCACGGCCTGAAACTGACAAACCCCTGGCTTGGACAGCCGAAGACCGTTGTTAGGTGCTAGGTGCTAGTCATATTTGATTACAGTCGCTGTACGGATCTTAGGCATAGCATTTAGATGCAATGCCGATGATGAAAACCAAAGTACCCGTTGAGGGTCGGGTTACTCCGAAGCGACCGTTTCGTCCCCCTCAATTAACTAGCAACGCTGTTGAGCGGTGCCGGTTTAGGGCCAGGAGCAAAAGGTACCGCTAGGAAACGCTTTTGGTCGCCAGCTCTGAGGAAACCTTTCGATGGGGGTTAAACCTCTAGATAGGTCAGTGATGATCCCCACGCTTTGCGGCGATCTAAACTATAAAGACTCGTAAGCTTTGCCGTGGTGGCGCCAAAGTGATACTATGTTGATAGCGAGTCAGTCGATTTAGTTCTGGATATGCAGTCCTGTAGATTCAGTCAGTCGATTGAGTCCTCTAGATGCAGTCCTGTAGATTTAGTCAGTCGATTTAGTCCTGTAGATGCATTCCTGTAGATTCAGTCAGTAGATTCAGTCAGTAGATTCATTCAGTAGATTCAGTCAGTAAATTCAGTCAGTAGATTCAGTCTTAGATTCAGTCAGTAGATTCAGTCAGTAGATTCAGTCAGCAGATTCAGTCAATAGATTCAGTCCTGTAGATTCAGTCAGTAGATTCAGTCAGTAAATTCAGCCAGTAGATTTATACAGTAGATTCAGTCAGTTGATTCAGTCGGTAGATTCTGTAAGTAGATTCATTCCTGAAGATTCAATCAGTAGATTCATTCCTGTTGATTCAGTCAGTAGATTCAGTCAGTAGATTCAGTCCTGTATATTTAGTCAGTAGATTCAGTCAGTAGATTCAGTCCTGTAGATTCAGTCAGTAGATTCAGTCAGTAGATTCAGTCCTGTAGATTCAGTCAGTAGATTCAGTCTTGTAGATTCAGACAGTAGATTCAGTCAGTAGATTTAGTCAGTAGATTCATTCCTGTAGATTCAATCCTGTAGATTTTGAACACATTTTTTAAATCCATCGCCAGACGAGCTAAAATAAAAAGTTTTTGTGTATCTTACTTCTTCTGTTAAATTCCCAAACAACAGCAGACACAGGGGTTCCGTATTGTCCTCCTCTCAACTTTTCACTGAACACGTGACACACATATTGCTTCGTAATTCCATATAAGCCCTCGTCACTGAATTTAATTGGTGTAAAGTGAAGAGTACCTGAAATATTCGATTACCTTTTTTCACAGTTTTTAAGGAAACTATTCTTCATTCAAACTTCGGCGTAGATTTGTGATAGAAACTGAACCAATAAACTTGGAATTTATTTCATGTCAAACTACTTTTGATAAGTATAAATTTATTCAATTGATGTTAATATAATCAATTCTAGGCATTCTAATTAACTATTTAGGTAAATATGAAAATACTCTTCTTTTTTTTACCGTTGCGATCAACGTAAAGTCGGTCAGGGTTAATGGGAATCGGAGTGCCGTCTGGAGTTTCCCATCTATACTCGATGTCGTCACCTTCGACGTAACCAGTCATCGTGCAGCGGAGAGCGACGTACCGGTACTCTGGTCCGTCGTAGAATATTACCGAAGTTACTGGAGGGCCAGGTTCAATTCCTGTTTGGATTGACACATTTGTAACAGGCATCACTGTTATCTTCATGTTCAGCGTACGACTTTTAGTATTCTTGTACCTCTACCAACACCAAAATATAATCTCTACCCCCGGAGAGTTTATTTTAATATTTTGGAAGGGCTGGGGTGGTTAGCCGGCACTCAAAGAGACGTTTGGTCCTTTGAGGTGCGGCGTAGACGAACGGGCGAGTCCAGAGGGCCAGAGGAACGGAATGTGACGTTCTGGCGTTATGTCACTTCCATCGGGAAACAAAGCGTGGGAAGCCGCACGGGATCCTTTGATGTAGACGGCAACTGACCGGGGATCAGAAGTTTAGTTCAAGTGTTAACCACGAGAGTCCGAGGGATCGGCGGAGTTGTGAACTCGGGCTGTAGCTGGGCAGATGAACACACGGGCCACCTGGACTGGATGGTGTGGGGAATAGGTAAGGGGTGGTTCTAGATGATTACAGTTGACTTTCGGACAATAGAAATTCGGGGGCCGAGATTAGCGAGTATTAAAAAGTACGCACTTATGAGAACTTGACACACACTGACAGACGGAAATATGGACACATACTGAAATAGGGACGAGTGTTAGTTAGAGTAAAAGTAGTTAAAGAAGTACGGAAATAAACAGAATCTATTTGTACATCAGTTTTTGTGTCGCTGTTTGGAAGCAAGAAGGAACCTAGAGTGTGTGCAGGACAGAAGATTAGAGTGAAAGTAGAGAGATAGTTTTCACACGAGCAGAGAGGTTCTCTACAATATAAAGTCTTTGATGTGATATAGAACACAAGAACATGTTGATATAGAACACAAGAACAGAGAGGTTCTCTACAATATCAAGTCTTTGATGTTGATATAGAACACAAGAACAGAGAGGTTCTCTAACATATCAAGTCTTTGATGTTGATATAGAACACAAGAACATGTTGATATAGAAAACAAGAACATGTTGATATAGAACACAAGAACATGTTGATATAGAATACAAGAACAGAGAGATTCTCTAACATATCAAGTCTTTGATGTTGATATAGAACACAAGAACAGAGAGATTCTCTAACATATCAAGTCTTTGATGTTGATATAGAACACAAGAACAGAGAGGTTCTCTAACATATCAAGTCTTTGATGTTGATATAGAACACAAGAACAGAGAGGTTCTCTACAATATCAAGTCTTTGATGTTGATATAGAGCACAAGAACAGAGAGGTTCTCTAACATATCAAGTCTTTGATGTTGATATAGAACACAAGAACATGTTGATATAGAACACAAGAACAGAGAGGTTCTCTACAATATCAAGTCTTTGATGTTGATATAGAACACAAGAACATGTTGATATAGAACACAAGAACATGTTGATATAGAACACAAGAACATGTTGATATAGAACACAAGAACAGAGAGGTTCTCTAACATATCAAGAATCTGGTGTTGATAGAAAATCTCACCTTAATTATATTGAATTATAGGTTTTCTTTACTGTTTATGGCCGAAAAGTACTTTGTATTTAATATTTATAAAATTTGTATTTCATCAACTATAAGCTTAGTGAGCAACGTACCAATTGAGGGGCATATTGGGTGTTTACCCCCGATATACACGCTTTTAGGGGTTGCTAATTACACAGCCTTTATTATATGAAAATATACAAATGAATTGAAAACAAAAGATGAGCAAGTAGCAACGATGTCATGTAACAACGATGTCATGTAACAACGATGTCATGTAACAACGATGTCATGTAGCAACGATGTCATGTAGCAACGATGTCATGTAGCAACGATGTCATGTAACAACGATGTCATGTAACAACGATGTCATGTAACAACGCTGTCATGTAACAACGATGTCATGTAACAACGATGTCATGTAACAACGATGTCATGTAACAACGATGTCATGTAGCAACGATGTTATGTGACAACGATGTCATGTAGCAACGATGTCATGTAACTTATCATTGAGTGGCACCTGTGGCAAGGATTTAGCGAAATTTGAGATTTCTAAGGTTTTGAAGATGTCCAAATTATAAACGTCACCTTATCAGGCACGGACTTGCACTTAAATAATTTTTCATATTTAAACAATGCTAACGGCTAACGCAATGTTTGTTTTAGTTTAATTTATGATGGGAGAAAACTGTAACGTGTCTGTAAGGCTCATTCTTGGCATAGATCATCGCTATTTTGTATTTGTTGCTGCTTGTCTTGTAGCATTAGTTTATGACAGTTGTTGTGATCTCATGAGTTTATTAAATGGAAGATTACTATTTCACAGAGTAGTCAATCATGACTCGTGTGCTAAACTAATTCACTGAGTATTAAATCATGACTCGTGTGCTAAACTAATTCACAGAGTATTAAATCATGACTCGTGTGCTAAACTAATTCAAA
>MUZC01001325.1:51110-89172 GCA_002072015.1 Radix auricularia
CAGAGAGACAGAGAGACAGAGAGTCAGAGAGACAGAGAGTCAGAGAGACAGAGAGTCAGAGAGACAGAGAGTCAGAGAGACAGAGAGTCAGAGAGTGTGCCGTTGGATGTACAAATGAAACTGATTTAACTAAAACATCACGCGTAGATTTTGAAGAAATTCGAGGACTAAAGCCATCTTCTGAAGACATGGAAAGTAGCTGTGGAGTATCCCAAGAAAGTAGCTGTGGAGTATCCCAAGAAAGTAGCTGTGGAGTATCCCAAGAAAGTAGCTGTGGAGTATCCCAAGAAATTAGCTGTGGAGTATCCCAAGAAAGTAGCTGTGGAGTATCCCAAGAAAGTAGCTGTGGAGTATCCCAAGAAAGTAGCTGTGGAGTATCCCAAGAAGTGCGAAATAGCAAGAAATAATCTAAGGCTGTTTGGAAGCACTTACATGTGCGAAGCGTCATTTTCAAGAATGAAATATCTCAAGAACAAATATCGAACCCGACTGTCGGACACCAATCTGGCGTCAGGAATACGACCGATGGTCTCCAGCAAGTGCCCGGACTTGGCGCGACCCTTGGCTAACATCCAAGAGCAAGCCAGTCACTAATTTCTGGACTCAGAACTGCTGTTACATGGACAGTGTTTTATTCAATTATTGTGTTCTCAGTGTACTATTTGAATGTCACTTTAAAGTATACTGAACCTGCACGTGTGTGACATGATGTTAGGTTTACATGACGATGTTCAATAAAGTAATATAAGAGGATATCGATGTGATTTTTTTTGTTTTTTTTTGTTGTTTTTTTTTTTGTTTTTGTGTTTTTTTTAAGTTAAGCACTGTGTTTGCCTAAAATACCTCCTGTTTATGTCATTATTATCTCGCGTTGACCATTACGAGATGTAAATTTTTTGTTCTAACCGTTTCATTTTTAAGTGAAACATTTTTGGCGGCCGTTGCAAAAGTCTTTTTTTTTTAATGCGGTCAGCATATGGATGTAGTCTTTAAGCAATAAGTGTCGTAAATATTTATTTTGTAGAAACGTTTAATGGGGACCTTTGTCCCGCAAATTGTTCCTCGAAGTCGTTTCCCTTTCTGATGGTATTTATTGATGCCGTTTCCCTTTCTGATGGTATTTATTGATGTCGTTTCCCTTTCTGGTGGTATTTATTGATGTCGTTTCCCTTTCTGATGGTATTTATTGATGTCATTTCTCTCTCTGGTGGTATTTATTAATGGTGTTTCCCTTTCTGGTGGTATTTATTGATGTCGTTTCCCTCTCTGGTGGTATTTATTGATGTCGTTTCCCTCTCTGGTGGTATTTATTGATGTCGTTTCCATTTCTGATGGTATTTATTGATGCCGTTTCCCTTTCTGATGGTACTTTTTTATGTCGTTTCCTTCTCTGATGGTATTTATTGATGTCGTTTCCCTTTCTGATGGTATTTTCTCTTCTTGCAAGATTTCATTAAGTTATCAGAGGATTTGTGGTTGGTCACATGACTGATTCCTTGTTTAACTTCTGCTAGTGTTGACGGGTTTATCAAATGACCTCTTTGTTTGAGGTGTTTGGTCCTTGTTTAACTTCTGCTAGTGTTGACGGGTTTATGAAATGACCTCTATGAGGTGGTTGGTCCTTGTTTAACTTCTGCTAGTGTTGACGGGTTTATCAAATGACCTCTTTGAGGTGTTTGGTCCTTGTTTAACTTCTGCTAGTGTTGACGGGTTTATCAAATGACCTCTATGAGGTGGTTGGTTAACATCATCTGGTCTATTACCTGCATCCAGTAAGTCCTCAAAAGATTCAGACCATCTCCAGTTCTCCAGTATTTTCTGACATCAATTCTCAATCTTTTCTCTCATAAATTTGTTGTCTGGCATGGTAGCCTGATGTTCACTTCTCTTGATAGGTCTTCTATTTCTTTTAGTTTAGCCTCATCTCAAATGCTCTTTTCCTGCACATTTGTGACGCTTCTCTTTCGACCTCTTTGTGTGTTTTTTTCTGTTAGTTTGTCCTCTTATTAGTTTGTTGGAGCAACCGTTCAACCTTCTCTGCAGATCTTTTCATGTACTTAATTTGTACACTTCCACTGTTCAATTATTTTGTTTTCTATTTTGAGATGTTACAAGCAGTGTTTTGTTAAAAGGCTTTTGACTTTTGTTGTCAGTGGGTCTTAGAAAAGCTTTTGGTAATCGTATCGTTTCTTTCTTTGGTTACGACAATTCTGAATTCAGTTCATTCTCTGCTTGTATTTAACTCGTACAAGTAGGTGATCAGAGTCAGCATCTGCTCCTCAATTCAGTTTATTCTCTGCTTGTATTTAACTCGTACAAGTTGGTGATTAGAGTCAGCATCTGCTCCTCAAAAACGTTTTACGTCAAGTATATCGGATCCATGTCTTCTATCAATTGGAACAGGATCAATTTGTTTGTCGGTGATTCCATCTGGTAAGTTCCAAGTAACGTTATGTATTATTTTTCTAACAGTTGGACATTAAATCCTTCCTTGCCAACAGTTTGGCATCAACACCTTTCCTTGCCAACAGTTTGGCATCAATGAACACCTTTTTTTTTTTGTTATATTTTTCCATCAATTCTCTTAAAACTATTTTAATATCAAGTCGTTATGCCTCCACGTAAATATTTTCCAGTGTCTCATAAAAATATTCTTTTCCCCGATCTTCCGAATATTCTGTGGGAGCATGCACATTGATGAATTTTATATTGAACATTTTCCCCGCACACACATAGAGTTCAATCTTTCATTTTCTGGTTTCAAACCTATGACTCCACTGGCTGCTTCTTTTTTTAACGAAAATCCTGTTCCTAGCGTCTTGTAGTTGCTACCACTATAAAATTTGGTGTATTCTGTTTCTAGTGTTTTTACCACTGTAAAATCGGGTGTATTCTGTTTCTAGTGTTTTTACCACTGTAAAATTTGGTGTATTATGTTTCTAGTGTTTTTACCACTATAAAATTTGGTGTATTTTTTCTAGTGTTTTTACCACTATAAAATTTGGTGTATTATGTTTCTAGTGTTTTTATCACTATACTAGATTGTGCCAGGCGCCGTGGCGCCTGCGGCGCCCCTGTTTTTTGGGCGCCTACGGCGCCAACCTTTTTTTTAAAGACCAACTAACTTGTCCTTTTTTGATAGATTGTGCCGGGCGCCGTGGCGCCTGCGGCGCCCCCTTTTTTTGGGCGCCTACGGCGCCAACCTTTTTTTTAAAGACCAACTAACTTGTCCTTTTTTGATAAATACGAATTATTAAACTTTATGAAATGTACGCAAAGTATTTATTTAATAATAATAATAGGGGTTGTATTTTGCGCACCGATGCACACCAAACAATGACGTCATCCTATTAAATATTTTTACAGCGCTCATCAAAACACGATTTTTCAACTAAACTAACTGCTGTAGACTGTCGTACATCTCTTGCGTTATGCGTTACGTTACAAACCCACACCACTGGGCTATTATATATATTAATAATTTGGTGTATTATGTTTCTAGTGTTTTTACGACTATAAAATATGATGTATTCTGTTCCTTTTGGGATATTGCTACACATAAAAAACCCGTAGTAAACCAAGTGTATGACTATAAATCCTTTAGATCTAAATACGAAACACAACTATAAGGATATTCATTATAATATGCAGGGCAAAACAATCCTAAAATACCAAATTCTAGTTATGTCTTGTAAAACATGTTTAATATAATGCGCACCGATCGTGAATATATTTTTTAAAGTATTGTCAATATAATGCGCACCTTATTGCGCGATAGGAATGATTTTTTCTGCCATTTAAAACCTGTTTTATAAATTTTTAATAATAACTGACCTGCATAAACATCGGAAATGACGCACAGGCCAGCCAACAACACTTGAAATATAAGACATCGTGTCATGGTTGAGTGTCTACCTGATTTTTAAACACATTAGCAAATTTATTTACGTTGTTATAGAAATGGGATGGAGCTGAATAGGCTTGGAAGGATTTTCTACCACTGTTTTTAGACGGCTTCTGAAAGAGGAACATTAGTTGCTCAACATTAGTTGCTCAACATTAGTTGCTCAACATTAGTTGCTCAACATTAGTTGCTCAACATTAGTTGCTCAACTTAGTTGCTCAACATTAGTTGCTCAACATTAGTTGCTCAACATTAGTTGCTCAACATTAGTTGCTCAACATTAGCTGCTCAACATTAGCTGCTCAACATTAGCTGCTCAACATTAGTTGCTCAACATTAGTTGCTCAACATTAGTTGCTCAACATTAGTTGCTCAACATTAGTTGCTCAACATTAGTTGCTCAGCATTAGTTGCTCAATATTAGTTGCTCAGAAATAACGTATGTGATAAAGTAAAATTGAAACCACTATTGTATGTACCGTGATGAAAAGAGGGGAAATAACAAGGATGACTGCAAATATGACGTCATTGTTTCATACGAATAACAAAGTCAAAATGAAATGCTATGTGGGTGTTACACTGTTACGTCCTTGAAGTTACGCGCCAGATGACATTGTTCTACTTGCATATAGCGACATCACTCATGAAGAAAATCTGTGCACGTGAAAGGCTCGTAAGTTTGTTGGAGAAATAAAAGAACTAACGATTCAAACCCTTCCGTGACCATCATTTGGTTAAGCTGATGTGAGTTTTACCTTACCTGATCACGTGATGATGGCGCTACCGAAATGTTTAAAATAATAAATACATTAATACAACAAAAACAATGATAAAACTAGTTTACGGTATAGAAGTGAAAGGGTCGAAACGTCCTGTGGTTGAATAAGCAGGGTCGAGCCATCTGGGGTCTAAAACATCCTGGGTCGAAACGTCCTGTGGTTGAATATGCAGGGTCGAGCCATCTGGGGTCTAAAACATCCTGGGTCGAAACGTCCTGTGGTTGAATAGGCTGGGTCGAGCCATCTGGGGTCTAAAACATCCTGGGTCGCTACTTCATGTGTGTCCTAATACTAGATATATTTAATGTTCACAGAAGACCTTATAAACGTTACTTACACTGCATACGTGGCCTGTGAAGGGAAGACTTCTAACACGTCAGTGACTTCACTACCTACCAAATATGTCTGCTGAAAACCGCACAGAACGTAGACACCAAAACTTATTGCTACCACTGGGACGATGTACGATGTTGGTGTGCGGAAATTTGAAGCTAATCAAAATATTAATTAAAAGTATTGATTCAGCCTTCGTTAACTTAATAACCCGATGTTGCTGGAATAGCTAATCAAATATTTATTTGTTTAATCAATTTAAACTACATGTTAAAATAACCAGCTGTTGTTGTTTTTTGCTTTAAGTTAATTCAATTATTATCTTCCTTGATATGTTGTATACTAACTGTTGTTATTGGTTTAAGTTAATTCAATTATAATCTTCTATTGTATGTTATATCTTATCTTATCTTATCTGTTACAGGCGCTCCTTCTATACAGAAGATAATTGCGTCCTACGTTTATCTATGGATCTGTGTCTAGTCCTGCACTCTTATTAGAGTTTTAAGTGATGATAAAGTGTTGGCTTTCCTGGTTTCTTCAGGCAACCCATATCACGCCCGAATACCGGACGGGAAGAAAGAAAACGTGTATGTGTTTGTTCTTGCAAACGTAATAAGAAAGGTGTTTTTATCTTTATGTCTATCTGAAGGTTGTATTAAGTTGTCTCTGTGTTGTATTTCTAAATTAGAATTAATTGCTTTATTTATAATTACTAATTTACTCTTGGTTCTTCTATCCTCTAGTGTTTCAAGTTTAATGATTTAACTAATTGTGTTACTCTTGTCCGTTTTGAATATTCTCCAGTAATGAATCTGGCAGCTCTTTTTTTGAATTTGTTATAGTTTATCAATATTTTCTTTGGTGGATGGGTCCCATACAGAAGATGCATATTCTAGTATAGGTCTTACCAGGGTGAGGTAGCATCTTGCTTTTATACCTTTATTACATTTGTAAAAGTTTCTTTTTATAAAACATAAAGATTTGTTTGATTTTTAAATAACTTCATTGACATGTGAATTCCATGATAGTTTCTTATTTATTATGACTCTTAAGTATTTTGCATATTTAGTTTGGGTTAGTTCTTTTCCACAGGGGCGGATTAAGACTGCACGGCGCCCCGGGCTGCAATCAAACGGGGGCTCTATCCAGCCAGCGTCCCTTAAAATAAAATGATTGTTAACAGTTTATGTAGGAATGTAACTAAATATTAATAATGAAAAAAAAACGAACACGAAGAAATACAAGTTTGAAGTGTTCGCAGTATGTTACAATTTAGTGTGAAAAGAGAAATTTCATTTTCCACTACTCGGAATCGAACCCGACACCGCTTGCATCACGAGCCTGTACTCTCTCCACACGACCAGCGGAGCTTGTCTGATATGAGAAATTTTAAAAACATAAACTATATTTTATACTATGTTCTCTAAGTGAGCTAATTAAATCAAGTTTTTTTTCGATTATTGAGACTATCAGGTCTGAATCGCTATCAGTTGTATGGATAATATTTTTAAATTTATTTAATTTATTATATTTTCAAGTGCAAACATTTTTACACTTTTATTATAAAATATAAAAATTTTGGGGGGACCCCAAACCGTCGGGAGCCCCTGGCTTTAGCCCGTTCACCCCCCCCCCCCTCTTTAATGCGCCATAGCTTTTCCATGAATGAAATATTTTATATTTATTTGTGTCTTTTTCTTTGTTACTCTTAGCAGTTGACACTTTTCTGTATAGAAGGTTCCCATTTTATTAATTCATCTAAGTCTATTTGTAAAATTTTGATATCTTGTTCTGATTTAATAGTTCTATAGATTATACAATCATCAGCAAATAACCTATCTTTCCGTATCGCAATTGGTTTAAGTTAATAGAATTATAAACTTACATTATATTTTATATATTACCTGTTTAGATAGAGGAGATTTTTTAAAATAAAATTACCACCAGCTGCACAATGCCTGAGAAATATATCGGATATGTCTGGGAAATGTTTGGGAAAAGGCTGGAAAAAGTCTGGGATATACCTGAAAAATTTCTATGTCATATCTGGGAATGATGGCCAAGAAATTGTTTGGAAATGTGTGGGATTGTTTGGAAAATTCTTTGGAAATGTGTATAATGCCTAGAAAATGTCTGGGAAATGTATGGGAAAACCTGAGAAATTTCTTGGTAGTGTCTGGGAGAAGTCTGGGAAATGCCTTTGAAATATATGGGGATATGTCTGGGTAATGCCTGTGAAAAATCTAGGAATTGTCTGTGAAGTGTAAAGGTGAAGGCTGGGAAAAATCTGGGAAAAATGTATGGGAATAGCCCGGGGATTGTTTAGGAATTTCTGGGAAATGTCTGTGGAATGTTTGGGCAATAGCTGGGAAATTTATGAGAAAGTTTTGATATTTGGCCAGGAAATTCTGGAAATTACCAGGAAAATGTTTGGGAAATAACTGGGAAAAGCTTGGTACATATATTGAAAATGTATGGGAAATGAAATGTGTGGTTTATGTCTAGGAAAAGTCTGGTAAATTCCTATGAAATATCCAGGAAATACCTGAGAATTATTTTGGAAATTTCTGTGAAGTGTCTGGGAAAGTCTGGGGAAAGTCAGAGAAATGACTGGGAAATTCCTGGGAAATCTATGGGAATTTGTCTGGTAGATGTACAAGAAATATAGGTGAAATTTCTGAAAACCAGCTGTGAAATATATTGTTTATATTTGTAAATGTCTGGGGAAAGTCTAAGAATTGTGTGAATTTTAGGAATCATCTGGGGGAAAACTAGAAAATGCCTGGTAATTTTTTTTCAAAAGCTTAGCAAATGTTTATGAAAAGCGAGGGTTAATTTCTGGGAAAGGTCGGGGACATGCCTGAGCAATGCCTGAGAAATATTTGGGAAATTTCTGGGCAATGCCTGGGAAAAGCTTAGGAAATTTTTGGGAGATGACTGGAAATTATTTGGGAAGTTTGTGTGAATTGACTGTTAAAGCCTGGGCATATCCTTGAAAACTTCTTGAAGATGTCTCGGTATTGAATGGGAAATGTCTAGAAAATGTCTAGGGAATGCCTTTGAACTTGTGTGGGTAAATTCTTGGACAGACTAGAAAAAGTATAGGAAATGTCTGAAGAAAACCTTGATAAATTCCTGGAAAAGTCTGCAAAATGTCTGGACCACACTGGTAAAGTCTTGGAAATTCCTTGAAAAAGTCAGGGAAATTTCTGGATAAAACATGGAAAACATCTGGGAAATGTCTTGTGATTCCTGGAAAATGCCTTGGAATGTATAAGAAATACGAGGAAAAAGACTAGATAATCTCTTGGAAATTTCTGGGAAATGTCTGGTAATCACTGGAAATAACTAGGAAATGTCTGGGTAATTTTTGAGAAATGTCTGGGAAATGCTTTTAAAATATCTGGGAAAAGAATGGGTGATGCCTGTGAAATATATTGGAATTTTGGGTTAATGTCTGGGAGATGTCTTTGAATTGCTTTGGAAATGTCTGGGGATAGTCTGGGAAATGAATTGAATATATCTAAGAATGTCTGAGAAATGTCTGGGGAGTGTACGTGAAATAAGAAGAAAATTTTCTAGAAAAGGTTTTTTAAAAATATATCTTTGAATGGGCTTGGAAATGTCTGAAAAATATATTGGAAATGTAAAGGGAATGCTTGGGAAATAGCTGGGTAATGTCCTTGAAAAGCCTGGGAAATGTATGAGAAATAACTGGGATTTTTTTATAATATCTGGGAAATGTCTGAAAAATACATGGGAAATGTATGGGAAATACATAAGACATCTCTGGGTAATGACTGTAAAATGGCTGAGAATTGCATAGAAAATGTCTTGGAAAAGTTTGGGAAATGCCTAGGAATGTCTGTGAAAAGTCTGGGCATTGGCTGGGAAAGGTAAGGGAAATTCTTGAATAATATCTAAGGATTTCCTGGGAATGTCTGGGAAATCCTTAGGGAAAGTCTTGGAAAGGTCTGGTTATTGAATGGGAAATGTCTGGGGAATATTTAGGCAATGTCTTTGAAGTTTCTGGGTAAATGCCGGAAAAATTCTTGGCAATGCTTGTGTAATTTCTGAGGATTGCCCGAGAAATGTCTGGGATATTCCTTGAAAAATTCTGGGAAATATCCGGATAATATATATGGTAAATATGTGGGAAATATTTGAGAAATCAACTGGAAAATTTATATTTCTATTTAACAGGGCCTGGAATTTTTTTTTTTTTAATCTGGAAATGGAAAATTTAGATTTTAAATACCAAGACCTTTAAATTTTAGATTTTATTCTTAATTCTTCGTTAATTTAAGACAGCTAATTGGAATTGCAAAATAAAAAACAATTTCGTAATTTTACTAAGCTAACAATTTTGAGAACATAGTGATTTGACTGTATTTATGCCTAAAACATTGTTCCGCTAAAATGTAATCTAAAAAAAGAACATTACGAAATGAGCTATGACGTTTCCCGGTTTTAAAAATGAAGAACCTTATTAAAATGAATTCTCCCCTACCCTGTAAAAAATGTGTCACCTAAACTACCCTCCCCCACCCACCCACACACACACACATACACACACACACACACACATACATACACAAATGACACTTTCGATATACCACAAAATGATCACACTGTTAGGAGTGGGTTGTCAGAATAAGCTAAGAATGGGTTGTCTGAACTAGTTAGGATTGGGTTGTCTGAACAAGTTAGGAATGGGTTGTCTGAACAAGTTAGGAATGGTTTGTCTAAACAAGTTAGGTATGGGTTGTCTGAACAAGTTAGGAATGGGTTGTCTAAACAAGTTAGGAATGGGTTGTCTGAACAAGTTAGGAATGGGTTGTCTGAACAAGTTAGGAATGGGTTGTATTAACAAGTTAGGAATGGGTTGTCTGAACATATTTATGAATGGGTTGTATTAACAAGTTAGGAATGGGTTGTCTGAACAAGTTAGGAATGGGTTGTATTAACAAGTTAGGAATGGGTTGTCTGAACAAGTTAGGAATGGGTTGTCTGAACAAGTTAGGAATGGGTTGTCTAGACAAGTTAGGAATGGGTTGTCTAAACAAGTTAGGAATTGGTTGTCTGAACAAGTTAGAATGGGTTGTCTTAACAAGTCAGGAATGGGTTATCTGAACAAGTTAGGAATGGGTTGTCTGAACAAGTTAGGAATGGGTTGTCTGAATAAGTTAGGAATGGGTTGTCTGAACAAGTTAGGAATGGGTTGTCTGAACAAGTTAGGAATGGGTTGTTACAAGTTAGGAATGGGTTGTCTGAACAAGCTAGGAATGGGTTGTCTGAACAAGTTAGGAATGGGTTGTCTGAACAAGTTAGGAATGGGTTGTCTTGTCTAAACAAGTTAGGAATGGGTTGTCTTGTCTAAACAAGTTAGGAATGGGTTGTCTGAACAAGTTAGGAATGGGTTGTCTAAACAAGCTAGGAATGGGTTGTCTAAACAAGTTAGGAATGGGTTGTCTAAACAAGTTAGGAATGGGTTGTCTAAACAAGTTAGGAATGGGTTGTCTAAACAAGTTAGGAATGGTTTGTCTAAACAAGTTAGGAATGGATTGTCTAAACAAGTTAGGAATGGGTTGTCTGAACAAGTTAGGAATGGGTTGTCTGAATAAGTTAGGAATGGGTTGTCTGAACAAGTTAGGAATGGGTTGTATTAACAAGTTAGGAATGGGTTGTCTGAACAAGCTTTGGATTTCACCGCAGCTAAGTTTATATTTTTTACTTTTCATTCCTTTGCATTAGTTTTATTTGTGTATTGTTAGTTCGTTGAGGAAGGCTCTTTGCCGAAACGTTCGCTGTTTTGTCAAGTCCTTTCAGGCTAACTCAGTGGCGTCGTAAGGGGGGGCGGGCCGCCCCGCGTGACAACATCAGGTGGTGACACCAAAGCCAAAAATTTTACTGTTCGATTTTATGTCAGAAAAACAAAGAATAAACATTTCATTAACTAGAAAGAAAGAAAGAAATACGATAATATACAGTAAACACAAAGATTTTAATTTTTTTTTAATCAGTTAACTTGCAATAATAATAAAAAAATTCCAGCACACAAACAACATTAAAACAAATAAGAAAAGAAAGAAACAGTCGCAGCAGAGAGATCTTTAAAAAGGTTGGACTTAAAGCCATTTAGGCTATAACACACTAACAGCATGAATGAATCCCACCTCACTATATCCTCCAACATTGTGGGGTGCGAGGAGTACAAGTTTTCTTTGTTGTTTTTTTAAAGAAGGAAATTTTGAATTCAATGTCTTTGAGTCAATATTTTGTTATATTTATTAAAGACGTGCAAGCATGGATATGCATGTTTATATATAAATAGTCCCCCGGTTACGACGGTCCCATCCCAACTTACGCTGTTTCGTGGTTACAAACGAGCCAACATAAAGAATAATATAACGCGTTATTCTTTATTTTTAATTAATTTTTTTTTAATGTTTGTTTTTCATGGGGTAATGAATTGTTTTCTCTATTTAAAATAAAAAGTTATAAAACAAATATTTTTTATTATTTCAACCTACAACTTAAGTTTGCGATTTTTTTCATGGCGAAGTTTTCAATCAAGTCAGTAAAGCTAAATAAGCTTACAAGTTCCTTTTCAATAGTCATTAGAGAGAGCATATTCAGTCATGGTTGTCCAATACGAATTTCTAACTCATTTTTGTTTCCATTTCAACTTTGAAAAGGATCGCCCTCTGCTGCAGTTTGAAGTCATCATTGGGAGATAGATGTGAAGCGCGATGCTACGTTTGTAAAATAACTGAAATTTAGCTCATTCAAAAGCAGCAAAATTTATTTTTTTAGCTCTGTTCACTTATTTTGAGTTTCGCATTGTGCTACTTCCTTTTCCTTACCCAAGTCTGGGGCTGGAAAATAAGTTTTTTAAGAGTTCTGAAAATTGGACTAATTGTGAAGGTAAGCAGTCTTCAAAATCACTTTAATATTCTTCATTAACTTGGCTGCTGCCCATCAAATGGCGTCATTGCTGAGCTCAGAATGGATGTCTTTATATTTGCTTGATCGATGTTGTGGGGCTTCAAAAAGTTTGTCAATGATTACCATAAATACCATTTTGGTGATATCAAACTGACACTTTCTCTTCTGTGATAGTATTATCGATTATTTATACTCTTTTTTTTCCCACGGACTTGTCCTTTCCTTTGTCTTCATATGAATCAAATTAAAAATGCTTTCTTTTAAGTAACCCTTTTAGAGACTTCAAATACTTGGCTGAAATCAAAGATATTCTCGGCTCTTGAAGGGATAATTTTGTTTTCTGAAATCTCTCTAAAATAATTTCCCAAAATTCAAGTAACATAGCGATTTTAAGTTGTTTAAGTTCCTTCCGAAATCTTTCTGCTTCAAGTCAGCAGACACGGGGCTGATTTTCGCTTGTTGCTAATTCTTTCAGTGCTGCAATATTTGTGAGAGACGTGTTGTGTTGTTGTATTGACATGGTATGAACGTGCGAGTTGACTGAGTATGAGTATTGTGCTATGATCGGAAAATAGTGTGTGGTCGTGAAGGGAGAGGATGGATGGCTATTAATGTAAGCTTCGCTATGTAACAGAGGTTGATTCTAAGATTCATTAAATATACTTGTTACCCAGACCACAAGGAGTTGAAGTCGTGTTTCTTGACTTGCAAGTTCTTTTACAATATTCTCATAGTATGAGTTATAAACACACTTGACAGCAGGGCCGGCTATAGGCATAAGCAAACCGGCAACCACCTGTGGCCTCCGATTAGTCTCATTAATGGGGGCCTCGCACAAGAATATTTCAATATTTATTTTATAATTTTCTGTTACATTTTACGCCACCAAATTTACTTCAATTAGGGCCTCCAATTCCCTTAGGCCGGGTCTGCTTACAGCATTATGTCGGGCTGACCATCTTGTGACGAACAAGGCTTTATTAACTAGTATCACTTTTATGTGTTTTGGAAATATCTGTCGATGATGAGTAGATGCAACAAGTCAGGTATAAAGATTTTGCAGAAGACAACTGCTCTACGTTTCCCAACCAAGTGAAGGGAATGAGCTGTAAACGGCACAAAATGAGCACAAATGAGCAGCACTGCACTTCTTACAAAGATTAGCCCAGACTCTGTTATACTTCCTACTTATGACTGTCCAAGGCATTTTCAGGGATTCATACAAACATTTGCCCATCTTTATTATACATTATGATAACATTTAAATTATTGGGGGCCCCTGGCTTTAGCCCGCTCAGCCCCCTCCCTTTAATTCAACCATAGGGGGAGGGGTCACGCATCTGTGACGATGTGTGACTAGGGGACGGGTGTGTTTAAAAATGTGACGTCACATAAAAAAAACCCCGCAACTTTTAATAAAATTCCCCTTAATTATTTGATTGTTTACAATTTATTTAATGACGTTTTCAATGGCTCCCCGCGTGTTACGATACTAGAGTGCATACTTACTCTAAATACATATTTAAATGACAAAATACTTATTTACAGCATGCTAATTTTTAATGAGAAAATTATGGCTTTGGAGAGGGGTGTCTAAGCTTTCTGACGTCATAGCGGAACAAGGGGTTGGGGTTTACGTTTTTGTGACAAATTATGAAGCAGGTGAAAAGGAGGGGGGTGAAAATTGGTAACCTCACGTGACGTCATTAATGGACGTCCCCCTTTAAATCATGATGGGGTGACACCATGAGCTACCGCCCCGGGTGACACCAACCCTAGCGACGCCCCTGAGCTAACTCATACCTTATTTACATGTTTTCCATTTACTAACATGGATAAGTGAGCAATCAAATATTTCAATGCAGATTTTATTTCAAGTTGCACGTTTTTGATGTGACGTCACATTTCTTAAACACCCCCCCCCGTCACATCTCGTCACTAGGCACATGACATCGTCATCTATAGACACAACCTCAAGCTTATAATATTCAGCATAATAACACTGGGTTGTGAAATATTTAGGGTTCGTAAAGGCAAAGGACACAAGTGCTGAAAATGTTTTTTAAGAAGACGGTGGTAAGAAAACATGATTTTTAACATGTGAACTTATTTTTTTTTAATTCAAATTATGGAGTGGGTTTAAATACATTCAAAGATTTGTTTACCATCATTCATAGCGGAACGATTCACTAAACCACTTTAACCACTGCAGTAATGTTTAACATTCTGCCCTGTGGGGCATAAATGACATCACGTCCTTTAAAAAAAAAAGGGGGGGGGAGGTCCCCACATTTGTGACGATGTATGACGAGGGGGGAGGGGCAGTTTGAGAATTGTGACCTCATGTATTAAAACCCGCTAATTTAAATCAAAGTTCCCATTAAATATACAATTTCTTACTATTTATTTTATGACGTTTTAAATGGATTCACGCGTGTTGCGATATTTGAGTGCAGCCTTACACCAAATATAGACTAAAAAGACAATGAAGTGATTTGTAACATGCTCATTTTCAAATAGAAAATACTGCTTTAAAAGGTACACATTTTTCACNGGGGGTTCACGACGTGTGACAAGGGGGAGGGGGGAATCGGACAAAATCGTGTGACGTCCTTTATGGACGGCCCCTGCTGTGATAAATGTTTAAATGTTTTGTGACAGAAAATGTTACTAACGCATTTGTATTAAAATGTCAGGAGTGTTTATGTTTCAATTTTCACTACGTCCTTTTTTTCAAAATGAAAATTATTATTTTATAAATGGCATGCAAATTAAGGGCAAATGACTGGAAGCGTGCTTTGATTTTGATTGAAATTCGGACGTGAAATGGTTTGCTTGCAGAAAACCAACACTTTATCAACATTTAAAATTCTAATAAATAAGCAAAACAATACACAGACGCAGGATTAGCATATGACGCAAATAAACTGCTGTATAGAAGGAGCGTCTGTAACAGATACGATCGTATGACATTTAGATAACAATAACAGCAGCAGCGTTGGTAGTTATTAAACTTTCATAACTTTCACTGTCACCTTTCTAATTCTCTGTTGTTTTGTTGTTGTTTTAAATTAATATTATGATATGACCAAAGTTTGTCATCCAAATTTTCGGTATAAGGGCACTGGGACCTAAGTTTAATTTCAAAATGCACCTCCAATTTTTTTACTTGATAATTCAAAAGCTGCCTATTACTTTTCCCTGTTTCTTCCCTGGCCTCTAAATTGTTGCTTTGAAATTAAAGGGACATTACTACTGTTTTTTTGTCCTGAATTATCTATATTTATATCATCGAACTTTGAACTTAAATTTTCTGTCTTCTTATACCTAAGCCTAAGTTAAAGTAGGCACAACAACATTTCAATAAGTATACAAATTTACTTACCTAACAGAATCTATTGTTAGTTGTGTTTGTAATTTGTTTTCTTGTGGCACAGCTAATAAATAAGTAAAGTTAAGTGAAGTAGAGGTAAAATTCTAGTATTTATTTATATTTAGTAATCAGTAATCCTAGTACTAGTATGCCTGATTCCTAGCACTAGACTAGACTAGACACTAGTAACTACGACTACATAATATATCATATACTACTACTACTTCTACTAGGACATGTAAGTAGTAAGTCCAGAGTCTCGAGTACCTAGCATTTGGCAGAGTTCAAACGTATGGTGGATTAAATGGGGGGGGGGGGGTGCTGATTGGGCTAAAGCCAGGGGCCTCCGCCCAATGATTTAAGTTTAAGTAAAGGCCCGAAACATAATTATAATAATAATTGTATAATTATAATAAAGTTAAATAAAAAGGTGGCTCAACCGGGTCCCAGCCAGGTGGAATTGCAGCCAGGGCATGGGCCCTGTGCAATCTTGATCCGCCCCTGTTACAAACTTAATGATTATAACTTATAACACAACAGCTGACGACAGTGTGAATAGAATAAAAGGGAATCAGCATCCAACACATCATTGTATACTTATACAGCTGTTGTGCTCCCTACTCTACTGTATTTTTGTTAAACATGGACATGTACTAACACCATGCAAGGTTGCTAAATCACGTTCCCACCAAAAAGCCTGAGGTAAATTCACGACATCAAATGGCAGGGGAAAGTTCCAGACACCAGGCCAGGACTCCCAAGCAATAATCAGAATGATCAAGTACCTACACAAGGTGATGCAGATCAAGTTACGCTGGGTGGGGCACATTGTGCTCTCAAAGAAACTCTTCTCTGGTGAGCTGACAGAGGTCGAAGGAAGCACTGCAAGGATGCGCTCAAGACCATAATGAAGGCTTATAACATTCTGCATGATGGCTGGGAGGCAGCTGCCAATTACTGAGCCTCCTGGCACCTTAGTTA
Source organism: Radix auricularia (assembly GCA_002072015.1). Classification (NCBI taxonomy): domain Eukaryota; kingdom Metazoa; phylum Mollusca; class Gastropoda; family Lymnaeidae; genus Radix; species Radix auricularia. The sequence continues at coordinate 67,432 of MUZC01001325.1, forward strand.
TATTGAATGGCACAACAGTCTGTGAAGCAAACAGTGACAGACAACAGGAGTCCAGGTGGCAGGCCAGGAGAGATTGTCCTCCAAACTGGTCCAAACCCTCCTAATGACACACTGACATCTCTCGTCTGACATGTGGACAAACATTTTGGACAAGGATAGTTTTAATAAGCACCAAGCTGCCACAACACATAATGGTCCTTAGACCTCGCAAATCATGACAAACAAACAACAACATTTAACGATAACTATATATATAGTATTATTTAGCCTACCATATATTCTTATACTATATAATTCTTAAATTTTTTATATATTGTATATATAGAATACTATAGGCTTATAATATGTATGATCATTCATTAAACAGTATCTACAGATAACCCTTATATCAAATTTTAGGTTGAGGCATAGGATTAACTTAGGCTGTAATTAAGAATATACTAAGGTTAAAGATGTGACTATGGCCTATATGGTTATGGCACTTTACATGGCCATAATGAATAAATTGCTGTGTCAGTTAAATTCTCAATGAGAAAGCTTTTATTATTTATAATAATAATAAACTAGAGTAAAATATATAGTCTGTGTCCTTAGTCTTACTTAATTGTACTGATTTACTCCCTGAAAGTTGAAATGAACAATTGATAATGTATTTATTGCTAGTTTGATTCTTATTTTATGTAAACGTATTTTATTTATTATTTTATTATGATTTTAATGTTCATTACAATTCCAATCTGTATCCTAATCATTATCATTAAGAAGCTAAATTTATTTGTCATAAGCCAAAATTTTGGGGGTTTTTAGTAACATAAAATTGCTCAAATGAATACTGTTAAATAAATGAATGATTTCTGATTCCACTATTTTTTAGATTTAGACTTTATAAATTTCATTTCTACAATCTCTCAGAATAGATTTTATAGGTCACAGAGATTTTATAGGTCATAGAGATTTTATAGGTCATAGAGATTTTATAGGTCATAGAGATTTTATAGGTCATAGAGATTTGATAGGTCATAGAGATTTGATAGGTCATAGAGATTTTATAGGTCATTGAGATTTGATAGGTCATAGAGATTTTATAGGTCATAGAGAGTTGATAGGTCAGAGAGATTTGATAGGTCATATAGATGTTATAGGTCATAGAGATTTGATAGGTCATATAGAGATTTGATAGGTCGCAGAGATTTGATAGGTCATAGAGATTTGATAGGTCAGAGAGATTTGATAGGTCATAGAGATTTTATAGGTCATAGAGATTTTATAGGTCATAGAGATTTTATAGGTCACAGAGGTTTGATAGGTCACAAAGGTTTTATAGGTCACAGAGCTTTGATAGGTCACAAAGGTTTTATAGGTCACAGAGATTTGATAGTTCACAAAGGTTTTATAGGTCACAGAGATTTGATAGGTAATAGAGATTTTATAGGTCACAGAGATTTGATAGGTCACAAAGGTTGTATAGGTCACAGAGCTTTGATAGGTCACAAAGGTTTTATAGGTCACAGAGATTTGATAGGTAATAGAGATTTTATAGGTCACAGAGATTTGATAGGTCACAAAGGTTTTATAGATCACAGAGATTTGATAGGTCACAAAGGTTTTATAGGTCATAGAGATTTGATAGGTCATAGGGATTTTAAAGGTCACAGATTTTATAGGTCACAGAGATTTTATAGTTCATAGAGATTTGATATGTCATAGAGATTTGATAGGTCACAGAGATTTTATAGTTCAATCAGATTTTAAAGGTCACAGAGATTTTATAGGTCATAGAGATTTTATAGGTCATATAGATTTGATTGTTCATAGAGATTTTATAGGTCATAGAAATTTTGAAGAATGGTAAGGGTGCTGTTTGGGGGCAGAAATGTACAACGATTTAAATGTATTAACTTTTCAACTAGAGCCACCACTCTATTATATTTATTTTTCTGGCATTGTTGTTATGTTGAGGATTTTATAATTTTAATCTATATTTCACACAAACGTCTTGACATTAAAAAATTTCTCATATCAGATGTGACTGGTTTTTTAAAAATAAAATTTTGGTATTAGAAGTAAATGCCATCATTTCGATTAGAATTAAAGTAATTTCCTTATTTATGATTACAAAAGTAAATTTTTAATTGTTTATGTTTATATAATTTATTTCAAGCAATCAAAAACAATATTATAAAGCATATTGCACACAAAGAATTACTATTTATAAAACTTCCCATCTTTTATGTTTATCTAATCTAATTTTTTGTTTATTAGCTGTTACTTGCAAGTTTTAATTTACTAAAGCAGACATGGCCGCTAATGCAGTAAAAAAATTGGCAGGGAAAGTCGCCATTGTGACAGCATCAACAGAAGGGTAAGAAGCTCTGCCCTAGTTATCTGTTGCTTTTTTAAATAGGAATTATACATGTAATGTTTAAATAACTGTTCTATCCTAATGTCATGTAAAGGCATAGGTGTTTTTTTACCTCTGTTTTTTATCTTTTTTTTAAAATAATTGTAACTGAATGTAAAATATAATTTGTATGGCATTAGAAGATCAATAAATTGTTTCAAAATGTTCTTTATTTATAAATAGGATTGGTTTTGCTATTGCTCGGAGACTTGGCCAAGATGGTGCCAAGGTTATGATTAGTAGCCGCAAACAACAAAATGTAGACAAGGCTGTCAAGCAGCTGCGAGAAGAAAATCTAAATGTCGAGGGTGTAGTTTGCCATGTTGGGAAGAAAGAGGATCGTCAGAGGTTATTGAAAGAGGTAAGAGAAAACACTTGAGAAGAACTGGAGCTATAATTTTATAATTAGAAAGAGGATCGTCAGAGGTTATTGAAAGAGGTAAGAGAAAACACTTAAAAGAACTGGAGCTATAATTTTATAATTATCAATTCTGTTTTAAAATACTCAAAAGTTAAAATTATTTTTTCATTACTTTAGCTTGAAATAAAAATTAATATTAATTTAAATTTCAAATGAAGGATAATAAACCTAACTCAAATCCTGTGTTGAGCAGATCTGCATAGCTTTTCAGTCAAATTATTGCTGTTCTGTACAAAGGAAAGTCACAAACATTGCTTAGTGCTTGCCTTGTAGCCTAGTTCTGATGTGCAGATTAAGTTACAACTTAGTTATTTTCAAGAACCTTAATGGTGTTCCTGCATGATCAATGGCACAGATAATAAATTAAACCTAGAAACACAAGGCATTTATACGCAAATAAATAATTAGTGCTGAAGAATGTTAAGCTAGAGTGCAAATGATTGAAAGTTATTGGTCTTGCAAGATATTTGTCACCCCCCCCCCCACACACACACACACACAAATGCTGGTCTCCTATTTTTATATTCAGTTCCTCCCTCAGCAGTATCAAAATTGTTTACATTACAAATGTTTCAATCTATGATTTATTTGTGGTCAAACTGTACAACAATCGGCTACAATTACAAATGTTTCAATCTATAACTTATTTGTGGTCAAACTGTACAACAATCGGCTACAATGGTTAATAATGATCTAACCATGAACTTTTCTTATATTATTTTCAAGACTTCAGCTAAATTTGGTGGTATAGACATTCTAGTGTCTAATGCTGCAGTGAGTACATACTTTGGACCAACATTGAAGGTAACCAAATATCTCTCATTTAATAAGTTGAATATAAAAACATCAAGAAAATATTGATGTCATATTATTATAGTACTAAATTTCTCTTTTAGAACTTGTGTAGTTAGCAGATATCAACACTGTCAATTTTATTCTTAAAATTACATTTTCATTTAGATTTATTTCACATGAAGGAAAAAAAGAATTTATCTAAAATTTATTTTAGAACATTTGTAGAGGATGTACTATTAATATTAATCAATTTGTAGATGAGTTACTATTAATAATAATTAATTTGTAGAGGCTGAACTATTAATATTAATTAATTTGTAGAGGATGATCTATTAATATTAATCAACGTTTCCCTCTCTAGACACCAGAGGACTCTTGGGATAAGGTAACAATTTTATTTATCACCCATTATAATAATTATATTATATTCAAGTTATTTCTTTGGTACATAAAGTCATAATCATATTAAAGGAAACATCAATTATTATTTTTTAAAAACTTCAGTTGCCAAAATCCTGCTGTCAATAAACTAAATAATTTAAGTTTAAGTATTCCTTTAATTTTTAACTGTTACCTTTTAAAAAAAAATGAAAGTCAGATTGTTTTTATGCACAGATATTTGATATCAATGTTAAGTCATCATTTATGCTGTGTCAAGAGATTGTTCCGGAGATTGAAAAGCGAGGGTAAGATTTATGGTCTAGGCTTAAACTTATTTTGCTATGGTTTCCATTAAATTTGATTCATTTTTTTTTCTTTCAAGGGCTGAAATTTATTTATGAAATATTTGTTGTAGTTTCGGCCGGTGTCACTCAGTGGTGTAGTGTAGACTGGTGTCACCCAGTGGTGTAGTTTAGACTAGTGTCACTTAGTGGTGTAGTTTAGACTGGTGTCACCCAGGGGTGTAGTTTAGACTAGTGTCACCCAGGGGTGTAGTTTAGACTAGTGTCATTTAGTGTTGTAGTTTAGACTTTTGTCACTCAGTAGTGTAGTTTAGACTGGTGTCACCCAGTGGTGTAGTTTAGACTAGTGTCATTTAGTGGTGTAATGTAGACTGGTGTCACCAGATGCATTGAAATCATGGTGTCAACACCCCTACCCTTTCCATTTGATGTCTGCATTTTTGTTACAATGAAAATGAGTGTCCAGTATAATGTATCAACATTAAGTTATAGCTATTTGACATATAATTCAGCTAGTCAAATATTCCTTTTTTGATCTTAAATGTGCAAAGCTTTCCATCACTTCATGTCAGATTCATTACTGGAGAATATTTAAAACTCACAAGAGTAACACCATTAGTTAAATCATTAAAACCTTGAAACACTAGAGGATAGAAAAACCAAGAGTAAATTAGTAATTATACATAAAGCAATTAATTTTAATTTAGAAATACAACACAAAGAAAACATAATACAACCCTCAGATAGACATAAGGATAACAACACCTTTCTTATTCCATATGCAAGAACAAACACATACAAGTTTTCTTTCTTCCCATCTGGAATTTGGGTGTGGAATGGGTTGCCTTAGAAACCAGGAAAGCCAACACTTTATCATCTTTTAAAACTCTTAAAAGAAAGCAGGACTAAACACAAACCACAGATAAATATAGGTTGCATTACTCTTCTGTATAGAAGGAGCGTCTGTAACAGATGAGAAGATAAAATAACAATCAATTTCATTGACCATATCACTTAAAATAAATATTGTAGTTTAGTCTGAACCCACTAATAGTCCGAATTCTGGATTTTAAACTTATTCTTTATAATCCTTAGTTTTGAAAAACTCTGTTTAAATAAGGAGAAATCATTGAATATTTAGTGAGAGTATTGGAAGAAATTCTAGGAAGTCCCATTCAGCTATGACAATATTTTGTGAGAGTATTGAAAAAATTCTAGGAAGTCCCATTCAGGTATGACAATATTTAGTGAGAGTATTGAAAAAATTCTAGGAAGTCCCATTCAGGCATGACAATATTTAGTGAGAGTATTGAAAAAATTCTAGGAAGTCCCATTCAGGTATGACAATATTTAGTGAGAGTATTGAAAAAAATTCTAGGAAGTCCCATTCAGGTACAACTTTTATTGTTCAATACTTCCAAAGACTTATAGAAATTCATTATCATTGAATTTAGAAATAAAAATTTGATTTGTTATCCACCTTTAAATCAATGTGTGCTCCGTGAAATTGTTATTGTGTCACCAACTGCAATTGACACATGTAACTATGCCATTGAATTACACCTATGGTTGGGTTTTAATATAATAGTTATAACAATTATGTATCTTAAATTTTTCAGATCAGGTTCCATAATTATAGTTTCATCCATAGCAGGGTTTGTTCCCTTTGAAGTGAGTGCTGGATAATAATTAAATAACAATCATAAATAAATTATATAATTTATGTATGATTGTTATAAGGGTACCTTTTCTTTTCAGATTTTTAAAAAATTTAAATTAAAAGTATTGAATAGGTTTAACTGATATCTAAAACTGTAATGAAATTTAGCTGTTTTTTTAAATGAGAATTTCAAATAATTTGATATTCATTAAAATATAATTAAATTAAAATATAACATGAATTATTACTATTCTAAGCTGTTAAGGGTTAAACTAATGCTGGGATAAAGCGCTATATAAATCATCAATTTATTATTACCAGTTTTCTTAATTAGATTTGAATGTATTTTTAAGCATTTTTATTTTATTCACTTTCTTACACCTATGTGGCCACTGTAAGTTCTTCTACTAACGCAGTTCATTGGTGCATACAGTATCTCAAAGTCAGCCCTGCTAGGAATGGTCAAAACATTGGCACCTGAGCTGGGAAAGCTTAACATTAGAATTAATGGCCTGGCTCCAGGGATTATCAAAACTAAGTTCAGCACAGCAGTGAGTAAAACCATCTCTTCAAACTTTACTTTCAACATTAATTAAACAACAATCACACATTTCTTTCAATGATAAATGTGGCTTACATGTACGGTGATATCGTTATATGTTGTAGTTGTAGTTAGGATATGAATGTTTTACACTGAATGCCTTGATGATAATAATTATGTGTGTTACAATTTTTAGATGAAATGCCGTGAGCCCAGTTGCTTGCTGGAGTACTGCACTATATAAATCATCTAATCATTATGTTACGAGCAACAAAGCTCGCCCAAGGACTTTCCGCCGTCGTTTCGGTGGCATGTTGACCTCCCCTTAAACCGCTGTCTCGACCAGCCATACATGTGTATTACGTCAAAAATACTATTCACTATAGTTATAATAAATAACCCATAAAAACAAAGTATTTGACTTTAAATTCCACACGCACCGCACATAATAAAGTCTGGGACAAAAAATACTGCTAAAAAAATAACTTGTTTTGAACGTCTGCTTAAACTTGCTCATTATGTAAATGCGATTTAATTTTTCTGATTGGCTGTGGGAATCTGTAGGAGTTTGAGGGACCAATCGCGATCGGTGAACGGACAGAAAATTGCCATTTATGATATAGGATTATTATTATTATATTTTTATTAATTCCGATTCTGAACTTTTGTTATAGTATTATTGAGAATTTATTTTCAAGAAAGTAAAACAGATATGTGATTTTAAATAAGAAAGTAAAACAGATATGTGATTTTAAATAAGAAAGGAACACATTTGCATGGTCAAGGCTATTTAAATATTTTGCTTAAGAATTAATCTTGTTGATGTTTAGCTAAATAATTATTTCTACACTTATGTCAAAGTATTTGAAATAATTCTCATAAAGTGTGCTTTATAATGATAAACTCTATTCTTATTCATGCATTAGGTCCATTGAATTGATTGAACAAATAAGATATATCTGTCTTTAAATTTTGAGAGGAAAAAAAGGCAATTATAATCACATCATTCAATATGACTAATTCCATGCCATCAATCAGCCAATTAGAAGACTTCGAAGGCCTCAATTAGGTCGTCTTAATTAAAGGAAAAGCATTTTGCTCACCAAATTAAAATGTTAAAAAATGAGCTTTTTAAAGAATATGACATGGGGAAAAATTAAGTGCAGGCCAAGCTTAACTGAACTTCTCTTCTAAGAACCCTGTTTTTAATAACTATTTTAATATTTCTTCAGATCGTGAATGGCCCAAGTTCTGCTCATCTTGCATTAGCTAATATACCTTCAGGAAGGTAAGAAAATGCACATGTTAATTTACCTTCAGGAAGGTAAGAAAGTGCACATGCTAACTTACCAAATAAGAACTAACAGGACTATGAAAATAGTTGCTTTCAAAAATTAATTATAAATTAATTACAAATCTAATATCGTAACAGGTAAACATAAATGTCAGGGGAGGTAACTATCTTTCAGATTTTTAATCTCTCATTTTAGACCTGGCTTGGGTGTAAACAAACATCTGGCAACCCTAAATGTTATTGAAATACTTGCCTGTTAGGTACACTTTTAAAAATAAAAGACAATGTGGTGTTTCCATTTCCGGCAACTATATAAGTTTAAGAATAATGCAGCAGAAATCTTCTATATTGTACTTAAGACTGGCCAGAGACAATAGAAGTACCTGTCTATTGTTCACCATATTGTTTGCTATTATTTTCTAGAGGCAATTGAAGTACAGTGGTACCTGCAAATACGAAATGAATCCATTCTAGGGTGTTATTTGCATCTTGGATCTTGGATCTTTTGTAGCTCGAGCAAAGGTTTACATGTAAATACTTAATGCATTCCACACAAAAACAACACTAAATTTAAAAAACCCGTAAAAAAAACCTAAGATTTTGACTATTAATCCTTTATATACGATACATAACTATAAGGATGTTCATTATAATATGCAACGAAAGACAATCCAAAAATATTAAAATTTAGTTATATCTCGTAAAACTTGTTTAACATGCGCACTGATGGTGAATATATATTTTAAAAAAGTAATGTCAAAATAATACACACCTTATTGCGCGACAGGAAAGGCTGTTCAATATAATACGCACCACAACACTCTATCTAAAAAATTAACATACTACGTAGTACAAAGTTAACATAGAGATTAAAAAAAATAGTCTATAAATTCTATAATTTAATTACAGTATATTTGATCCATCTGAAATTTTGATACATCCTTTTTATCCTCGCCACGAGTCTGCCTTCAAAATTTCAGCTCACTAGCTTTCAAGGAAGTGGGTTAAAAATCAGTCCAAACAATCAAGGGCTCAACCAAACACCACTAGTTAATATAAAAGATTTAAATATGGAACATTTTATGATAAACAATAGAAAAATAAAGCAGGATTCTTCAATCCTTAAAAGTATGCATTATAAAACAAACACTTAATAATCTTCTGTATAGAAGGAGCGTCTGCAACAGATAAGTTAAGATAATTAAATAATAATGAAACATAAAAACAGATTAAAATAAATGAAGAATAAAATGTATACATCTTTTACTTTTTTGATTGAAGTGATTGATTATTAATATTTTGAACCCATGGTCATAAAAATACCCTTTTCCAAAGATTTCAAGAAAAAATTCACAAATTTAGGACACAAAAACCAAACCAACTGCACAGTAAATAAATCATGCATTACTACACAGCTGCAACACAGCAACAGGGCTGGCATTGATCAATAGAAGAGCAGAACTATTAGTGGCACCTTGCCTTAAATGAGATCTTATCTCTTACAGATGCTCCTTCTATACAGAAGATAATTGCATCCTACGCTTATCCATGGTTTGTTTCTGGTCCTGCATTCTTATTAAAGTTTTAGACGTGAGGTTATTTCCAGTGTTGTCAGCTGTGCGCTTTTTTTGTATCTTGGATTTTTTTCATATCTTAGAACAAACAATTCTTCCAGTGACCTTTCACATCTTGGATCTTTTGTATCTTGAAGCATTTGTAGCTAGAGGTACCACAGTATCTGTAAATTGTTCACAATATCACTTGTGGGCCTCAGAATGTTCGCAAGGCTGATGCAGGGGCTTAACTCCTCATTATTCAGAGAATGACAAATACCAAAGTCTGGCCAATTGAATACGTTTTTTTAGTGATGTCCCTTTCAAGGCATAAACTTTGGCAATATCAGGGATATTATTACTATTACAAAACAATGCTTAGTTAAGAGATTGAAAATTTCAGATTTAAGGATCATGGCACCAGTTTATGGTTGTCAATGTCAACATTTTGGGAATTAATTTCCTTTGGTTGCGCACCTTAGACTTATAAATGGTATAGCAATTATTAGTAGTTTCAAATTTGAGCATTATTAGAAGAAAGTGTCACCTCCCTTGGCAAAATGGTGTCATAAGGACCTTGTTCATTCACTTGGTTTAATTAAAGTAAGGTGTAAGGACCTGGTCATTGTCTTAATCTAATTAAAAGTAAATACTTGTTAGGACCTGGTCATTGCCTTGTTTTAATTAAAGTAAGTGTTGTAAAGACCTGGTCTTGATTTAATCAAAGATGTTGTCTCCCTTAGTCTACTATTATGGGAACATTTGAAGATAGGGTTTGCTCCCTTGAAGTATATTCTATTTTTATCAAATGTACCATCAACCCTCCCTCCAACAATTGCTTTTCATATGTACTATATACAATATATGAATATGAACATTAGATAAGCTCTTTCTCATTCATATAATCTAACTTGTAACATGTAAGAAACAATATTTCAGATTTGGTGAGCCTGAGGATTGTGCTGGTGCTGCCTCCTTCCTTGTTTCAGATGATGCTAAGTACATAACTGGGGAAAATATTGTCATTGCTGGAGGCGCAACCAGTCGGCTGTAGTTAAAACAATCAATTTTGGCTGGCATGTTAATGGCATATTGTTGACAATGAATTTCAGTAAACGTTTGAATGAAAATAGAGAATGAAAGGTGAATATGTTATCATGAAAATATAAAAATGTGTTTCTATCAAAAGTGTGGACTGGATGACATAAGCAGAAAATGTGTTTTAAAATTAAGCAGTTTTTTTATAATTTATTTTGCTCATGTTCAAAATATCTCTGATGGGACTCAAACATCATATGTGATTTGATGCAAATCTTGTGTTAATATATTATATATTTAAAAAGATCTTCATGGGTAATGTTAACAAATTCTTTTTATGAGTTTAGATCAAAGTAACAGATTGATGCCAGCTATGATGTTTTTTCAAAGTCTTATTGGCAAGTTTGATAGCGCTAAATGTGTGCTGGTGTAATTAATTGAATAATTTTTCATTTACTAAAGTTTTAGTTATAGTACCTTTTTACACAATTAAAATTCAGCCATCTTCTACTTTGTTAATGATGCAAAAAATTAGATACTGAGGGTAAGCCAACCATTATCAAGACATGTTAGTAACATTGTTACTTAACTTGAATGTTATTACAATGTTCACCTCTATGCACCTGTTTTGTTTCTATCAAACTATTACTCATGTTACCGGTAATTATGGTTACTAACGCAATGTGGATTTATTATTGTGATTGTTTGTCTAGAGGGTTATTATGTCAAATATTTGTATGCCCTTAAGTGATTTGTATTATACAACACACAAGAATACATCTGAATAATTTTATTTGATTGGCTTTGTTTACATCAATGAATTTAAATTAAAGATAAATATTTGGTGTTATTAAGAATTATGAATAGTTACATTTCTTTATTTCTAACACTGATGTTACAAGTATCTTCTGAAGAACTGCCTGCAATTTATAAGTTATCTAATGAACAATTTATTTGATCACAAGATGAAGCACTGCAGATTTCAAATGTGTCAGACTATTTGACAATAAGGATCAAGGGCAAAATTTGATTTTACTGGATTTCGGAAATGACATTGAATTGAATACAGAGAGCAAGACGTCTATCTCAGAAACTCCCCCACAATAGACTAGACAGAAAGCAATGAAGTAATGGAGGCACTTTGTTTACTTATATTAATTAATGTCTGAAAATGTTAATCTTCTTTTAATCATATACCTCAGGATTCTACCAATAAATTAACATTTGTAGATTTGAAAGAATTACTATTTATTTTATTTACATAGTAAGTATATAATGATGGCAAATGGTTGGTCTTGAGAAACTTTTGTTTAAAAATCCAGTTTTTCCCCATATAATTATTAATTATAATTAATAATTAATGTTCATGCTGACACCAATGTTAAACTGTTTCTATGTAACTCATATAATTAAATTTGTTTAAACAATTTATTTAAAACTTGTGAAATTTTTTTAATAGCTCAAAAGTACTTTTGAATTGATAATCAATTGTTATAATTGATGAATGTGTCTAGTCTGAAATAGGGTTGAGAGTATTTGTGGAGATGTCAATGTTTGTTATAGTACAGGTATCATTAAGCAAATATAAACATATTTTTCTCAATTATGTGGCCAATAGGAACTTAATTACTTAAGGAGTATAACATTGTACTTAAACTTAAAAAAGCTAAATATTACGTTATGCACAAACAATTAAAAGTATGAAAAAATAAAACAATTTTATGAAAACATATCTAGTTATAGTCAACCAAATTTATTGAAGCAAGAAGTAGTTAAATTTCCTTGCCAAGTTTATCCGCCAGCCAGTTATGAGACATAACAGATCTGTCCACCTGGCGATCAAACTGACGATGTAGTTTATGGGTCCAGTCCATCGCTCTCACAAATTTCCCTGTAGAATAATCTTCTTTCCAAATTTTTCTAGGAGAAAGCATCTTGCTTTGCTTGTGTCGTGGATGGTCACTGCACTCAACGTACTTTCTGCCATGGCGCCACACAAAATAGCATCCTTCACAGATTAATCGTGGTCTCAGCTTATTTTGATATTCTCTTATCTGAGTGTAACAAGGACTTAGGCTCACACCTAAAATTGGACTTGCACTGAAGCTTCCACACTTGAACAGAGGTGAACAGTATTTTGAACTGTCATGATTGGAAATGGACACTGTATTTGAATTCATTTGCTTTCTGCTGCCAGGAAAAAAAGAACTAGCGCTAAAACTCATAAAGGATGAGTGTTGAAAGTTTAGCAAACTAGGAGTTGTCATCAATGTCCTTGACATCTCTTTAGATCTATGTACAAATTGTGTACATATGTTCAGGATTCCTAAAGCTCTCATTTCACAGTTGTACAGTGATCACAGTTGTGTCTTACTTTACTTCTGAAAATAAATAAATGGAAATATTTTTAAATATTTTAAATGGGGAATATGGTGTATCTCATACAAATTTTTACAAAACTGATAAATATTTTGTTAAAGACATACTACACATTATTGTAAACTAGATATTCCCCCTCGGCGTAGCATTTGCTGCAGATTGCTCATGGATCGTGCAAAGAAAGGAGGGTTAGAACAGACAAAAACTACAGCACAAAGAAATCAAAACAACGCGAGTTAACGTTTGGGGGGGGGGGGGTTTAACCATTGACACATTGTTGGCCTCCAGAAATTCGCACTCTGGTTATCTATCTACCTGCCCACCACCCTTGCTTGCCAACAATAAACTGTGATTGGCAGACGCTAGCAAGGGTCAGCCATGTTTGCAAAAATGGGGAAAAGAACAGGCACATAAAAAACATTTTTAATAATTAAAAAATAATGTTTTCGCTGGGGCTTGAACCCAGGACCTTCCATGTGTAAGGCAGACATGATAACCATGACACTACTAATCACATGTTATTCTGTGAAGGAACAATGCAAGTGTAAGGTTTTGAGACATGCCCCCCCCCCTTTCTCCACCACCTACGCTTGCAAACCATAAATTGATTGGTCGATCCCAGCAAGGGTCATTCGTCATGTTTATATACACATACTCACTCCAGTTTTGGTGAATTATATATATAGATGTAAACATTTAAATCAGCAGTTACTTTTAACCATTAAAATCAGTTGTTGTTTTTTTCTATTCCACAGAAATACAATTTTTTTTTAATGGATCAGAATGTTCCAACAAAAATAACTTCAAATAGAATTAATAAATGCTGGTTCAATTTTAAATTTAAAAAGTATTGCAAACTAAAGGAGAATTTATTTAAGAAATTTAAGGCTACCAATTTAGAAAGGGTACACAAAAAATACTTAAAAATTAAACACCTGACACAAAAACTTAGCCGTAACCTCCAAAATAATTATATAAACAATGTGATAACTAAAGATAACAATAAAAACTTATGGTCCTTTATCAAATCTAAAAAAATGGAGCCTTCAGGTATAGCCACACTAAAAGGCTCAAATAATAAAACCTATAATGATAATGAAAATAAAGCTAATATCCTTAACAAATATTTTGCATCATCATTTTCTGCCTCAGGCGACAAGGAAATTTCAATAAATTTAAATAAATTGGAAGAAATAGGTAACATTTACTGTAGATGAGATAGGTATACATTCACTCCTAAAAAACTTTAAAATAAACAAAGCTACTGGCCCAGATGAATTACCTGCCAGGTTATTAAAAGAATTAAGCAATGAACTGTCCCCAATCCTTGTAGTTCTTTTTCAAGCCTCTCTAAACCAGGGTAAAGTGCCCGAGGATTGGAAATTAGCCTTTGGAACGCCACTCTTTAAGAAAGGTGATAAGTCCGACCCTGGTAATTACAGACCTGTATCACTTACTAGTATCACATGTAAATTACTGGAACACATAATATATAGCAGAATAGTTAACCACCTTGACAAATATAATGCCCTATGCCCACACCAACATGGCTTTAGAAAGAACAGATCATGTGAAACACAATTGATAGGCCTAATAGATGATCTATCAAAAGGCTTAGATAATAATGATCAAATAGATACAATATTACTAGACTTCTCAAAAGCATTCGACAAAGTTCACCACCTTAGTTTACTCAAAAAACTTAAATACTTTGGAATCTCAGGTCCCTTACATCACTGGATCCAAGATTTCCTATTGGGTAGGGAGCAAACTGTAATAATTAATGGTTCTAAATCTACACCAATAAAGGTTAACTCAGGAGTTCCACAAGGAACTGTCCTAGGTCCCTTACTATTTTTAATTTATATAAATGACTTACCCAACAATATCTCAACAGGAACTAAAGTTAGGTTATTTGCTGATGATTGTATAATCTATAGAACAATCAAGTCAGAACAAGATAGCAAAATTTTACAAAAAGACTTAGATGAATTAATAAAATGGGAAACTAACTGGAGTATGTCCTTCCACCCAGAAAAATGTCAACTGCTAAGAGTAACAAAGAAAAAGAAACAAATAAATTCAAAATATTTCATTCATGGAAAAGAACTAACCCAAACTAAAGATGCGAAATACTTAGGAGTCATAATAAATGAGAAACTATCTTGGAATCCCCATGTCAATGAAGTTATTAAAAAATCAAACAAAACCTTAGGCTTTATAAAAAGAAACTTTTACAAATGTAACAAAGATATAAAACTAAAATGCTACCTCACCCTGGTGAGACCTATACTAGAATATGCATCTTCTGTATGGGACCCATCCACCAAAGAAAATATTGATAAGTTAGAACAAATCCAAAAAAGAGCTGCCAGATTCATTACTGGAGAATATTCAAAACTGACAAGAGTAACACCGTTAGTTAAATCATTAAACCTTGAAACACTAGAGGATAGAAGAACCAAGAGTAAATTAGTAATTATACATAAGGCAATTAATTCTAATTTAGAAATACAACACAAAGATAACCCTAATACAACCCTCAAATAGACATAAAGATAAAAACACCTTTCTTATTCCATATGCAAGAACAAACACAAGTTTTCTTTCTTTCCGTCCGGTATTCGGGCGTGGAATGGGTTGCCTGAAGAAACCAGGAAAGCCACCACTTTATCATCTTTTAAAACTCTAGTAAGAATACAGGACTAAACACAAACCATAGAAATACGTAGGACGCAATAATCTTCTGTACAGAAGGAGCGTCTGTAACATATAAGATAAGATAAGATGAATAGTTAGGTATAGTTATAATTGTGAAATTAAGGTTAGGGTTAGGTTTAGAATTTTAATAGTTGAATTTTCCAATTTCTTTGTAAAGTGGCATAGCAACAAAGATGGCGGCCATGTAACGTGGGAATGTCAAATCTGATTTTACTGGGAACTGCTTTACAATTTACATCAGCTCAAGGCTCCTTCTATGCAGAAGATAATTGCGTCCACAGACCACGATAGATGATCTGTTGGCAAGTGATGTAGCGGTCACAGGCCACGGCTTTAAGGGTTCCACGCATTACCCAGCTGCCTAACTATTGTCTAGTTTGGTACCCATTCAGAGCTGGGTGACTCGGGGACTCCTCAGGCACCGTGAACAAATCCTCGCCTTTGCATGGATTTGAACTCGTTACCATCGGTACGACAGTCGAGCACGCTACCACTGCGTCCCACATAAATATTACTCCCAATGTTTTGCCTGCAGCGTAACTAGCAGGAACTAAACTCAAACTATCGAAGGACTATGCATGCAAGCCAAACATAAACTCCTGTATCAGAGTGGTTCAAGTGGAACTCTGTGTGACAATTACAATAATAGCCGATAATATTAATAAATAAATATGTATCACTTGTCTATTTTTTACCAATAAATAACATATAATTCATATACCATCTGGTTACTTCCCCATATTACTTATTAGCATAAAATATATTGGGACCGGGATTCAGAGGATTGCCCAACTAGTGACTGTTTTGTATACATTGAAATTCATTGATACATTATTTAAATATTAATTATTATGATTATGACATCATTTACATACAATGTACTGAATATGTTACACAGTGTATAACAATAACTTTTGAATAACACAGTTATACAATTATTATACATTATGATTATACAGTCATAATGAGTCATACATTTTCAGTTTTCATTTACATTTGAAGGGGTCAATTCAACATCGTACCTAAGTCACATTTTAAACATTTTGAGAAAAACACCAAAAACTGCTTTTGCTTTAAAATATGAGTTTATTAGTAAAACAAGTTTCCTCAAATGAATCGAATGTCAAAAGAAACTTATTGGCAGCCGGTCCGTTGGCATAATATAATAAAATTAAGAGAAATCTGTGATTTTGTTGGTTTTTTTAAAGTGGTTCGTGAAACATCATAGTCAAGTCCATGTGAGTACTTTGGTTTGGTATTATACTACCATTGATTGTTTTAAATTGGAACTGCTGGTGTGAAATAATAGTTCTCATATATTAGAAACAAAAAAAACTGGCTCTTTTTCAAATATAACCAAGAACTATCCACAGCCTGCTTTGTCAAAAGAAAAAAGAAAATTTTTCAGAAATAACAAAAGTAATACTATGAGAAGTGCAATATTGAACCCAAGTCCACTGCAATACGTGAAATAGGGACCCTAAGTCCAAGAATAACAAAATACATGTGCTTCAGTTTACACACCATCGAAATTAATTTAAAAAACAAATAACAAACCAAAAGTAATTTTAATTCAATACTTTAAATTGCTTTAAATTTAAAAAAATGATTAATTATTACATAGATTGAGCATAAAATAAAAAACAAAAGTCATTGAGTTGTAAGAATTAAGAGATTGTTCCAATGAAAGTACTTCAATCAATAGTCACACGAATGTTTATTTATAGGAGTTTAGTTTAGATAGTCATTTTCATCCTCATCACTAGCTGCTGTTTGTTTGTCTTTTCCTACTGGCAATGACTCATAAAATGCTTTTGTTTCTTCGTCAACAAGACTTTTTGCAGCTAAGGAAAGCAAGTCCTTCTTTTTAGCAGCCTTAATGCCAATGGGTCTGGCACATATTTTTGGCACATATTTTTGGCACAAACTTTGGAGTGCATTGATTCTTGAAACGTTTGATTGGATTAAATGTTTTCCATGGCTCCATTCGGTTGTGGGTGTATCGACACCATACTTCTTCAGCATGGGGTGTCCAGATTTCTATGTCCATCAAATCACTCATATGTTGACTTTCACCATAAGAAAACAACATAATGTCCTTAAACATAAGGTTTTCCCTATCAGAACATTTGAAAGTTGTCTTGAGTTTGGCATCTGCAAGAGCCTTATAATCAAAGAACTTCTTATGATCTAAGAAAAGAACTTCAAATGGCTTGGTTAGCCTACTGTCTTTCACAATGTCTTCCCAATCAGTTGGTCTCCTCACTTTCTCAACCTTCTTTCTTTTTTCTATATGAGAAAAGTCTCTATCATTTGGAATGTAGGTATGTCCCCTGAAGAGAAAAATATGCTGTATGGATTTTTATATACCATCATTGACCAATTCAAACAAAAAGTGCATCATTGCCTTATTTTTTTTGGACGGCACAGCCATCTGAAAACAAGATGAGGTGATCAGCTCTGTGTGTTTCGTGCCTTTTCAATAGAGTTTCACGAAGGCAGGAGCAGACATCAGCTCCCTGTCTCTGTCTCACTCCACATATGCATAATTCCAGTTTTTGCGTCATGCAATCCAAAGTTGTACGTCCATAACATACACGAGTAAAACATATCTCCAGCAGTTAAAGTGGGAGCAGGAAGGTTCTGTTGAAAGTCAAAAGTGTATACTTCCAATATATCATGTGTCTTTGATTTTTGTGCATACCTGTTAAGTGTTTTATAGCCAGAATCAGCCCTCATTTGATGCAGGTCTCGTTGGTCTTGTATGCATTTCTTTTTGTCGATATCATCTTCTGCTTTGAGGAGGATGCCATATTTGTCACACAAAGGGCAAGTATCAGATTTTGGCTGGCCAAAAGAAAGGTTGAAGCAGTTGTTGAAAATGTGCAAGTAGTACTTGTACTTGACAATGGGCTTCATAAATTTTTTGTCAGTGTGATAAAGTATGCGTTGAGCTGGCTCATTTTCTTGTACGTACAATAACCACATTCTTTTGACATTCAAACGTTCATCCAGATATCGCCTGTTCAAATTGTTTTGTCTTGAGTAGTGGGATTCACGTTTTGGGAAACTGTTTATGTGTACCATAATTTTATCTCGTATATCATTTGAAATGCAGATGTGATTGACATGGCGTCCACGTTGATCTGGGATTGGTAAAGCTATTACAGGCATCCGAACTCTTTTTGCCCTGGTTAGTCCAATACCATGCATCGACATGAAAGCTTTAAAACATACTTTGACCTCAATGGTTTCTGGTTTGACACAGTACTCATATGTCCATTTTCTGGACCCTTTGCCTGTTCTTTTTGCTCCGTTTCTGGGTCTACATCTTTTGGGTGGAATACTCTTTACACAAGCTCCTAGATAAGCATCTTGAAGCTGTGCATTTTCCAGGTCATTGAATGCTTTCAAAATTACTCCATGTTGAGTTTCATTTACTCTATCAAAACATTTCAACCTGCAACGGCAATCAGGGCCTGTCTTTCTTGCTGATTTGATATTTCCACCCTTTGTTGTGTATTCCTCTCCTCTGTTTACCTTTCTCTTTTTTATGTTTCTATTCCATTGTTCAGGATTTCTTTGTTTTTTCTTAAACTGTGTTTGTAATGTTTCTTCCTGCCGACTAGGTGCAGAATTAGACGGCTGAGTTTGTAATGTTTCTTCCTGCCGACTAGGCGCAGAAGTAGACGGCTGAGTTTGTAATGTTTCTTCCTGCCGACTAGGTGCAGAAGTAGACGGCTGGGTTTCATTTTGAGAAGAGCATGTGCTGACGATGATGGCAGTGACTTGTAAATCAGCAGCCACTAAAAAGCTGATTTGAGCAAAGGATGTATCTGCAGTCGGTATGTAATCAGGATCATTTTCTATATCATCAATAGCATCATCCATGCTTTCGTTGTCTGATTCTTTGTTTTCATCATCGGCTAAACATTTTTGTTGGTGAAAACATTCTGTTGCTGACTTAATAACAGTTTTCATATTCAGGGTTGTCATTACTGATGCGATACCATTCTCACTATCATTGCTGTCTTCTGTTTCATCATCTTCTACAGACAGCAACTCATTCAGAAGTCTTAACCTTCTTCGGCGTTCACGATGATTTTGCTGTTGATCTAGACTAGATGAAAGGACATAAAATAAATTCAATGATGATGAATTAAAAGATCTAAATCTGTACTAGATCTATGCTTACATCTAGACTCTTATTTAGAGACTTGAGACGAGAGATAGAGTTTACACTGTGAAACACTTGGAATGACTTCATCCAAATAAATAATGCTGTTTTAGTGAGTGAAACAACATACCTAAGTCCAAAGAAGGATAATAATGAGGAATACACTATTTAAAAGTTAAAAGTATTCCAGTGATTCTTTAAGTTGAAGTGAATACTGTATGGATTAACATTTAAAACAACTTAAATCTACCTGAGAGACAGATATAAATTAAAATAAGTACATAAATACCTTTTAATGATTGGACAAGACCCACGCCATGAATTCAACTTATGGGCGCCGCCATCTTGGATTGCGAGGTAGTGCGTGCAACAGCAAACCTAACTCCAAGATTGGACTTAGGTTCGGGGGTGCACTGTAAAAACCGACTTTTAAAGTTGAATATCTCACTTACTCACTTAATTATAATTATAATTCGTCACATACAAACTATCTCTTGGGTTTCTTGGGTTTAACATGATTGTCTCCCTCAGATTTTAATAAAACTGCCCCAAGCTCATTTTTTTTTTAAAATGTGACTTAGGTGCGATATTGAAATGACCCTTCATTTACTAACATAAAACAATGTTAATGTTACTAGAAATAAACTGTCATACCGATGGTCACGGGTTCGAATCCACACGAAGGTGAGGATCCGCTCTCGTGGCCTGAGGAGTCCCCGAGTCACCCAGCTCCGAATGGGTACCTAACTAGACAATAGTTAGGCGGCTGGGGTAATGCGTGGAACCCCTATAGCCGTGGCCTGTGACCGCTGCATCACTTGCCAACAGATCATCTCTCATGGTCTGTGGACGCAATTATCTTCTGCATAGAAGGAGCGTCTGTATATCTAAGATATATAAGATATACTATTAATAATCAACATTAACTTACTTATTACTAACTTACTATTTTACAATTTACATTCATACTCGTACATCATACAGTGTACAATTACTATTACTATAAGTAACAAGTACTATTACAATTACTATTACAGTAATCGGTAATAGTAATGATTAGTAATGGTCAATGGACATTTTCAATGGAACAACTTCAGTGACTTCAACTTCAGTGTCTTCAGACTTCAGACTTCAGGAGTAGGAGACTAAGTTAATAAGTTTAAATAAGTTAATCAAATAATAGTGTCAAAATCTCACATAATTTATATCCCTAATTGGTAATTATTGAATACTTTGATTACTATGAATTTATTATAAAAATCAATCATAAATAAAACTGCAAACTTTACTTGAATTCGTTTTCTCAAACAAAAGAAATGAAACTACAAGGACGTCGCCATTGTTAGGAAGGGAGATAATCTTTGTATTTGAGTAGTGTATAAACTTTTAAACTAAAATAAAGTAGCGTACCAACTAATTTGTAGAATGAAGAATGTATTCTTAAGTTTTCAGTTTTGATAGGAGTTAATCATAAATTTAGTACTGGTAATTTTCCTGTATTTTTTATAAATTATTATATATTTTTGTTTTCTTGTTAAATGTATCGGCTCGTTGGTCTAGGGGTATGATTCTCGCTTAGGGTGCGAGAGGTCCCGGGTTCAAATCCCGGACGAGCCCAATTTTTTTTATTGCGTTCATTTACTTACTCATTACTCAGGAGCACTTTATTACTTAATATAAACTAATTGAACTCGTGCTTTGACTTAAGCCATATTATTACTATTACACTTTTAATAGAACATAATGGGTCTTTCACAAGACTGCTTTTGAGAAGGATTAAGTGCTGTTTATGGTTTCATAATCATAAGTAGCCAGCCACCACCAACGCCAACGTTAAAGTACAAACCCAACAATGCCATGGGCCATGGCAATGTCAATAGACTAATAGAACAATTTGACTAACTATTTAACAAATTGTAAAATTATCTAACATATAATAACTATCCATCTTTTTTTTTTTTTTACATTTTAACTGATGTATAACAAAGTAAAAATTTAACTGCAGTTTTAATGAGAGTAATAGAGTATTTGCCTGACTTAAATCTTCCAGATATAAATTGGAAAAAATACACAATTGA